>JAXHKQ010000558.1:0-12671 GCA_038407185.1 Chalaropsis ovoidea
GGCGAGAGGAGGGGGGAGGGCGGGGGGGAGGAGGGGGGGAAGGGCAAGCCGGAGGAGGAGAAGGCGCAAACCTAGAGCCGGGCTGGGCTGGGCCGCGCCGCGCCGAAGCAGGAACAGACAGTGTATGAATAGAGTCCAGCCGCTGGCTGCAGACAGTGTACGATAGGAACCAAGACATAACACAAACGCGCTACAGGGCCGCTATGTGACGAAATAAACGCTATGCCTGCTGTATATATATTATATGTACAAGTATGAAGAGGAAGCTGACGAGACCAAACAAAATGACAACCGAAACAAGACCAACCCAGGAAGCATGCCAGCAGGGACAACAGCCACTGCCACCTACAGCTACAGCCACCGCCACCTACAGCTACAGCCACCGCCTGCCTCCCCTCACCCTCACTCGCCGCCCAGCCCCAGCCCCAGCCCCCGCGCGTCGGCCGGCCGCATGTCGTCAACACTCCCGCGGCGGCCCCAGTTGCGCGGCTGGCGCTTGAGAAAGGCGCCGACGGAGCCGAGGTAGCCCTCATGGCGCAGAAAGTAGGCCTCCTTCTGGCCCTTGCTCCAGAACTTGATGGCGTAGCTGAGCGTGTTGATAGTCTGGCGGTGGCCGCGGATGAAGCTGCCGCCAAAGTAGATGTGCGACAGCCCGTGGATCTGCGACTGCAGGTAGGCGATCTGGCCGATGTTATTGCTTATGGCGTACAGGATGGAGCGGGAGACGTCGTTGGGCGAGAACGGGCTGGTGCTGGGGGGGGCTCCAGGGCCGGGGCCAGGGCCGGGGCTGGGGCCGTGGTCGAGGTCGAGGTCCGGGTGGCCGTCCTCGGCTGCGCTCTCGGCGCTGGCCTCGGCCTCGCGCTTCATGCGGAAGACCTTGCCGAACGAGCTGGCAATGGTGGTGCTCTTGAGCCCGATCTTGCCGTAGTCGGTGCCGTAGATGTCGCCGACCAGCATGTCGACCTTGGAGTTGTCGCCCTCGTCGGCCATGGCCAGCATGTCGTCAAACGTGCGCGCGCCCGTCAGCAGCGACAGCAGGCCCCACAGCGTGCCGCCGCCGAGCGACGTGCCGCCCACGCGCTCGTACTGGCGCGGCCCCGACACCTTGAGGAACGACACGCCGGAGCCGATGTTGACTAGCAGGTACGGGTATATGTTGTGGCTGGGCTCGACAAAGGCCATGGGGTCGGCTTCGCTGTAGGTAAAGACCTCGCGGGGGATTTCGGAGATGAAGAAGTCGAGGCCTGGGGAGGGGCGTGGGAAGCTGTGTTAGCAGACGTGCGTGTGGCAGACGTGGACCCCGGCACGGCACGGCACGGGCGGCCGGCCGGCCGGCTCTGGGGCGGGCACTCACCGATAATCAGACACTCCATCTCGTCCTCGCGCACGACATCAACGCCGCCCAGGGCAGCGCGGATCTTGTCGTAGAACTTGTAGGCGCCGCCGCCCGTGGCAATCACGCTCAGCTCGTTGGGTGTGGATCCGTTGAGCGCCAGCTGCTCGTCCTTGATGTGGGCCATAAAGTCGATGCACTCGTCGATGCGGTCGGTCTCGAAGTTGAGGAAGTTGAGGCGGCCGCCGGCATCGGATGACGACGGCTCGCGCGTGAAGTAGACCAGCTTGGCAAGCGAGCCGCCAATCTAGGCACGGGAAGCAGGATGACGTCAGCGTACAGTGTGGGGGGCAGCGGGACGGGCGTGTCCGCCGCGCGCGCGTGGGCATCCGGAAGCGGGAAAGCCGGGGCAAGGGGCGGGGAAGAAACAAGACGGCGACTGGGCCAGGCAGCAGCGGCACGGAGAGGGGGGGAGACTCACATCGACGGCAATATGGCTGACGACGGCGGTGTGGTTGGGCAGCCGGATATCGCTGGTCTCGCGCCGGCTCGGCGAGGAGCCGTTGGACGGCGACTTGGGGTCTGCCGAGTCGACAATAAAGGCGCCGGTGACGTTGATGCGGACGGCGCCGGGCCGCGTGATGGTGGTGTCGATTTTGTCGGTGGCCGTCGACGGCTGCGTGCGCGCCCGGCCGCGCGAGGTGGGGGCGCGGGCCGCGGAGGAAGCGGGGGCAGCGGGGGCAGCGGCCACACCACGTGCACCAGCCGCACCCGGCGTGCTCGGAGATGGATCGGCAGGAAGACCGGCGGCGGGGGCTCCGCTACTGAGCGGCTCGGGGGAGCAGGCGGCGGTGGCGGTGGCGGCGGCGGCGGCGGCAGGCCTCGGCGGCTGTTCGGCGGTTCCGTGTGCAGCAGCCATTTTGGAGGGTCGCGGGATGGCAGAGATGAAGCCAGAAAAGCGCGGCCAGACTTTCGAGAATCGAGGCCCGACTTAAAGGATGCGAAAAAAAGGAGCCCAACGGAACGCGCGTGTGAACAATTTCACAGCAGCGCCCATCAAAAATATTGGTTCAATTTTTGCTGTGATGTGACAGTGATGGGGAGGGGGGTGGTCTAGGGTTGGTTAGGGTCTGTGGGATGTGCCGAGGAAATAGACGAAGCAGTGGGAAGAGGGGATTCGAGATTTAGAGAAGCATTCAGAGAAATCAACAGCATTCGCCCAGGAAGATTCACCCACACTCACTCGCACTCTCTCCAATGGTCCGACGGATCCCGGAGCACTGGACTCGCCCGGCTACACGGACCGTCATGTGATCCCTCACGTGACCTGGCCGGCCCGTCGCTGCGCTTGTCCCCGCAGCCGGCTGTCTTAGCCGCAGCTGCAGGCTCCACTTAATCCGAGTGACATGTGTCACACAATGATGTTCTCCAACTGGGAGCGAGATCCCTGTCTTTTGGAGTGGCTGAGGCGGCTGAGTCATCTTGATGTTCATATTGCTGACTCAGCCTGATGACTCAGCCAGCTGCTCACTTTTGCTTATTCATCTCCGCTTACTCATCCCCTCTCACCACCTCTCCCCCCCCACCCCCTCAGCTCATCTTCGACTCCTCCCCCCGGTCCTGCTTCGCCCGCAGATCCTTCAAGCACGGCGCATAGAAAATGTCGCCCGTGTACGCCAGCCACAGCGTCTTGGCCGCCACAACGGCCCACAGCGCCACAACGGCCAGCGACAGCACCATGGTGACGACGCGCAGAAACGCGCTGTCGAGGCTCTTGGCCAGCTGGCCGGTACACGTGGCCAGCACGCCAATGGGGAAGGTGAAGCCCCACCAGCCCATGTTGAACGGGAACTTCTTGGTCAGCGCAATGCTGAGCAGCGCGTTGCTGAGCACCAGCAGGCCAAAGCCCCACATGACCAGGCCTATCAGCAGGCCGGCCAGGAAGAAGAAGCGGCCGGCGACGAGGGCGCCGTCGGCGGCGCTGTCCGCGGCACCGCCGAGCACGTCGCGCAGCAGCCCCGTCTGCGGAAACACGCGCAGCGCCTCGCGGCCCAGGCGCTGGATGGCGAAGCCGCCCTGGCCCAGCGGGCCGACGGGCAGGAACACCGACACGATCAGCTCACGCGACGGCAGGCTATGCACGGTCAGGCGGTGGAAGTACAGCGCGATGATAACCATGCTGAACGACACGCCGAGGCCCCATAGCACGTAGCTGGTGATGATGGTCAGCTGCGCGTGCGCCGCCGACGGCAGGATGCTGGCCACCAGCGCGCCCGTCGACGACACGACCACCGTCGGCACGATGGGCAGCATGATGCCGCCGGTGATGGTGTGCAGGCCGGGCTTGTGGAAGTGCATGCTAGTGGAGAGTCAGCGGGGGGGTTGCCAGTCGGGGTCGGAATCGGACTCGGACTCGGAGCCACTCGGGGCCAGTCACTTACACTACAAACGGGATCCCGCAGCACGTGCCCACGGCCAGCACCACATTCACCCACCACAGCGCCCACGCCGTATACGCCAGCCACGCGCCCCAGTGGCCGCAGGCCAACACCATCATATTGATAATAGTCGACAGGCCCATGGGGAAGGTGCCGAGGAACAGGCTCTGCACAGGGTGCAAGACCATGGCCGACCAGATCTCGGGGTACAGCGAGAAGCGCACGGCGCAGACGAGCGTAAACGTAGCAAACAGCGCCACGTTGAGCGCGAAGAAGGCCCAGCTGAGCACCTCGACCCAGCGCGCGTTGTACGGCAGCTCGTGCAGCAGGATCGACACGATGCCCGTGCCCATGGTCGCCGCAAACCACGACGGCGTGAAGTTGCGCACCACGCGCCGCCACCCCGCCTCCTCCGCCGCCCGGCCCTGGTGGTTCTGCTGGCGCTGGTGCTCTGTCGGTCCGCCCCCGTCGGCCCGCGGCGGCGCCGACGCCGACACCGCTCGGCCCGCTGCGAGCTCGGCCCGGCTGACCAGCCGCCCGCACGGCAGCTGCACCATGTCCGCGGAGGCGGAGGCGGAGGCGGGAAGCCCGCCGGCGGCCGTCTTCTTGTTCTTCATTTCACAGCCGCATGCCGGCGGAGGCGCGGCGGCCGCGATGCTCGTGCAGCTCATAGCAGCAGAGCAAGGCAAGAGAAGAGAAATGACGTGTGCACGAGACGCTGGAAAAAGAAAAGGCAGCGCTGCACACAGAATAAAGTGTATGGAAGAGAGAAGAGGGAGAAAAGGCAAGCGAGAGGGCCAAAGAAAAGGCAAGCGAGAGGGCCAAAGAAAAGGAAGAGAAAAAGAAAGAAAAGAAAAGAATAATTTATAATTTATAATTTAATTAGAATTTAATTAGTTTAAATTCCCTCTTTTAGCGCTTTTTCCTGAATAAGCAAATCGCCGACTCCAAAAAAAATTTGAAACCCTCCTCTTATCACAGCCCAAAAGATGCCTCACTTCACCGCCGCCGTCGTCTTTCCCGCGCCTCGGCTCTCGTCCCCGACTTCCGGCCGCCGGTGCCCGGGCCCACGAACCCCCCAGCCGGGTCTTATTTAACCCTAGTCACTGTTTGTAACCCTACTGCGGGCAACCACCTCTAACTGGTCGTCTCGCCGGCTAACATGAAATTCCGGGCTTCACGAAGTGACAGCCCATGTTGATCAGAGTCACGGACAAACAGTGATGACTCAGCAGGTGGTGTAAAAAGAGAAAAAGAAAAAAGGAAAAAAGGAAAAAAGAAAAAAAGTCCTTCCAAGCCTAACCCCCGATATCCCAGAAAACAGAAAGCCCCCCCCTCCGTTGGAATTACTTCCCGTCGCCGTGCCTCTAAAAAAAACCCAATACACAAAAGAAAGCAAGCCGCGTCGTCGCCGGCACCGACCCATCTGGGGTGTCACTGCCGCCCGACCCAGCTGGCTTGTTCACCGACCTGACTCAACCGCCTTGTCCCCCCCCCCAGCCTGCTGCAAAATCCACTGCAGCCCCTCGACCATGGCCGCGTCCGCCACCACAGCCCGCGGCAGATGCGGCGCCAGCAGCCAAAACGTGTGCGGATAGTTGCGCACCACGTCCAGGGCCAGCGGGCGCTGATAGCGGCGTAGCAGCGCGGCATAGCACAGGCCGTCGGCGTACAGCACGTCGTTGGTGGCCAGCTGCAGCCACGTGGGCGGCATGTGGGCGAGCACGCGCGGCGGCGCCTCGAGCGGCATGGCCTCGAGCCCGTCGCGCGGCACCAGGCGCGTCATGTCGCCGACGATGCTGGTGTAAAAGCCCGGCTGCGCCGTCGTGTGCAGGTGGCGCACGCTCTCGGGCACGTAGTCGCGGCCGCTCCACACGTCGCTCGTCACCGGGCAGCGCAGCATGGTACCGCAGAACGGCACGGCCTGGTTGTCGTCGAGGCTGCTCTGCACCACGTGCTGCGACACCAGCGACGCCAGCTCGCCGCCCGACGAGCTGCCCACTATCACCACGCGCAGCCGCGGCCCCGCCCACCGCAGCACCTGGTTGCAGGCATCGACAGCATCCGATAGGCACACGCTGCCGGCGTAGTCTGGTAGCAGGCGGTAGCCCACCGAGTACACGTGGTAGTTGCCCACCAGCAGCTTGCGGCACGACAGCTCCTCGCTGTCAGCCTCGCCGATCCAGAGCCCGCCGCCGTGATAGTACACCAGCACGGCGTCCGGCCGCAGCCCCACGTCCTTTTTGCGCGAGTAGCGTAGAATGGGCACCTTGGCGCCGTCCAGCGTCGAGCGCGTCACCATGCGCTTGACGTGGATTCCCTGGGCCAGCTCGGGAAACAGGCCGTCGGGCGCCATGAGCCTCTGGTGCAGCGACCGGCACTCCTGGGCATACGTCTGCTGCTTGACCTTGGCCTTTGCCGAAACGTGCGACTTCTTTTCCTTGACCACCGAGTTGTCCGAAGGCGGCAGCGCGGCGGCCTTGGCGGCTTCGTGGTCCAGCCATGCCGTATCGATGGGGGGACACTGCGTGAGAACCAGCGCGTTGAGCTCCGCCAGTGAGGGGTTGATGATGGAGGGGGGCGCCATGGAAGAAGCCGCGCAGGAAACAGTGTAGCGCATAACCAGCGCAGTGTGGTTGACCGGTAATATGGGCCTCGAAAGAAAGAAGAAAAGGAGGCGTGCAATGCAGCCAAATGAAGGAGTGCAATGCAGCAAAATGCAATGCGCGGGTTGTCGTTACACGATGTCAGATGCAGGCGGACCTGATCTGCATAATACGTCTATGTGTAAGTGCAAGTGCAGGCCGAGTTTCAACAGCCGGAAAGTGATATCTGAGATATCTGAGATATCCGAGCAAGTGTGTCTGGATGTGGAGGGCCTGCAGCGTGAAGCTCAAGCGTCAAAGCTTGGAGACAAAGGAAGGGGGGAGGGGGAGAGGGTATAGCTGGAGATGGGTATATGGGCATAGAGAGGTAGGTGGTGTGGTATAGCAGAGAGGCGGTATAACAGAGAGGCGGCCTTTTCTTTTTGTCAACGCCCGTCATGGGGGACTCAGAAAGAGAAGAAGACAGGAAAACAGACTCGAGGCAAGGTTCCAGCTTTAAAGAAAAAAGAGAGAGAAAAAAAAAGGAACAACAAAAGTACTGACGAGAACAGCAAATGAAGAGCAAAACAAGTACAAAAAAACGGCCGACGAAGGATGTTTGATTTGGGCCTGGCGCAAGAAGAAAAGAAAACAAGCCAGGTTGAAGGTTCTTGTGCTCAGCTAGCATAAAAAACCATGGCTGAAAAAAAAACAAAAGTACAGCCTTTTTTTCTGCCACCCGCTGTTTCACAGCCAAGCGCGCTGCCATCATCCATCATCGTTCTTCTCCTGATTGACCTGACGACGTCTTGGTCTGGTCTTGGCTGGTCTTGGTCTTGGTCTTGGTCTTGGTCGTGACCCGTCTGTCTGGTCGACCTGGCTAGCCAATGAACACAATGTTGACTGCATAACTGGAATCAGCTTACTTAACTTTGACTTTGACTTGCACACTGCTGCAAGCTGCAAGCTGCAAGCTGCAAGGTAAGATTCCAGCTTGACTCGAGACTCGAGAAAGCCAGGGTTCCTCAGAGCCGGGGGGGAGGCTGTCCGTCGGGTTTTCATGTATGGTCCAGGGGGGTGTTTCCATCCAAGATATAGACAGACCCGGCCAGACCTAGACCTACAGACAGACAAACGGTCCTTCTCCCAGCTTCTCCTAGCTTCTCCCAGCAGCCCCAAGTCCAAGTCCAAGTCCAAGCCAAGCCAAGCGATCCCAAAGCTCTGGCAGCTGGGGAACAAAGACAAGACAAGACAAGACAAGACAAGACAAGACAAGACAAGACAAGGCAGGCCCCTCCAAAGTCTACAGAGACAAAGGCAATGTCGTCCAGCCAAGGATCCAACACAAGGGAGAGAGGCAGTCAGCCAGCAGCCAGCAGCTAGCAGAGCGCACATGCTATTTTGGGGCGACCCAAGACAAGATAGGAGAATGTCAAAAAAATGACAAAGCATGTGACAGAACAGAAAAAGCAACCGTCTCAAAGAACAAGACAAGACAGCCCCGTTCAGCCATCGCAGCTGATGCCAATGCTACACACCTTTTTTCCCGTCTTTTGCTAGGGATCAGCGAGATGAAATAATCACATCAACCAGCGAAAGATCCACGTTGCTGGTTGGCTGGCTGGGTGGATGGATGGCTGAAGATTCCATTCGTCAGCTGTTCGTTTTCCAGTTTCCACATCTTTGCCTCTTGGTTGGAGAGCCAGGACGCTGTACCCAGCAACGCAGCTAGGTCGGCTGGTCATCCTGACCCGAAACAGAGGGACGGGGCATGGGAGGGGAACAAGAAGCAAATCCCAGACCCAGACCCAAGCCCAGACCCAAACCCAAGAGTCAAGAGCCAGGAGTCCCAGTGATAAGGAGCCTCCTCCTCCGTGGCCTCGGTCTTGGCCTTGTCCAATCCAGTCCAATGTATGGGCTGTCAGGGCCAGCAGGAATGGAACTTTGCATAGAACCGAAAGCGATGGGCAGACAGCCAGCCAGGAGAGACAGAGACAGAGGGTGGGTGAAGGGCACCACACCCACACAAAACACACCACACAAAACACACCAAGCCAAGGCAGATAGATGGCTGACGCTAAGAGCTGAGCTTTTGTTCCCTGTCAGCTGGGCCATTCGTTTCTAGGAATCTTTGATTTCGGATGGAAAGGCTCCTGGGGGTAGGGTGAGCCAGCCAGGAGAGCCAGGAGAAGAACAGGGCCTGGAGCAATTGTTAACGCACGTTAGAAGCCAATCAGTTCGTTCGGGCAGAAAGAACAGAGACGCCCGCCCACAACGGTGAGCCGGGGATTCGGCGATCAAAAAGGCCTGTGGGCTAGCTAGGACACCGGGTTCGCTGGCGTGGGTCTGACTGACATGACTCGTTGGGGCAGAGGCAGAGGCTGAGGCAGAGGCAGAGCCAGATGTCGATTCTGATGATGATGATGATGACGAAGATATTTACTGCGGAGAGACCAGATGCAAAAAGTTTTCACTACATGGCACTACAAAGAGGGGAAGCTGTCCCCCGAGGAAGGCACGCGTCTCTGCAAACAGACGCTGCTCTTGAGGCGTCTTCACGCGCGACTGCCCGTCTCTTGATAGCCACTAATTTAGGGTTTAGCACTCCTTTATTGTCTAGCAAACAATGCAGACAATGGAGAGCGTCTGGGAGGAACATCGTTTACCCTAAAACGGCACTACAGAACATGCCTTGCTCTTCGTCCTCTTCTTCCTCTTCCTCCTATGCACAAAGGCAAGGCCTGGAATACAATGTACTCCGCTTCTGGTAACCCCCAAACCCGTCTCTGTCTCAGCAGTGACAGCTGACATAGGGCAAGACACACACACATATACGCACACACGAACATTCCTCTCCATGCTAGAAGGCTGCCAGTCAGCTCCACCAGCGCCTCGACATCCCTACCTCAGCTCGACTCTCATGACATGAAATGACATGGCTTGCCAAATCTCTGTCACACATCAGAAGCACATCTCCCCGAACACTTGAATCAAAGTGTCCAGACAAGACGACATGCCATCATGATTGGCAGGCAGCAAAACAACACTGTCCCAAAAAAGAAAGCACACGACAGTGAAGACAAACAAAGGACTAGATGTAGATGGCAACAGGTTCACATATTCGGTAGAAGGCTGCTTGGCTCCCGCTATGGCGCCGCCCAAGCCGCCTCCCCCATCTAGAAAAGCTAAAGTACACACTGCGTATCTGCTAGGGCGAAGGAATACGAAGAGAGACAGAGTTGATGTCAGCGTCGAGATCGAGGTCGAGGTCGAGGTTGAGTTCGGATTGGGATTCGGTATCGGAGCAAGGCGTTTACAGGATGGCCAGATCGCCGAAGCGCTCCTACAAAAGTGAAAAAAAAAGAAATCGTTAGCACATGTCTCTTCCGTGCAAGCGTGTCCCGCCAGCGTCCCGTTTCCGGGCACCCCGTCTCTGCCGCAGCCTGCGGCGATCCACCGGCCCAAAAACTAGACGTCTCCCATTCACACATACCTTGTAGCCGGGGACGACCCAGCGGCCCTTGGAGACCAGCTGGGAAGTCTTCTCGTCAATGGAGGGCTCGGCAGCCACAACATCCTCGACAGTGAGGTCCTCGAACGGCCGGGCGGTCTCGATGTTGGTCAGGGTCTTCTCGAGGTCCTTGAGCTCGAGGTCGACCTTGGTCTTGGTAGCCTCGGCGTTCTTGACAGCCTCGACCTCGAAGGCGTCGATGGCCTTGATCTGGCGCGCGACGTCGTAGGTGGAGGGCTTGAAGGAGGCAAAGCGCTTCTCGATCTCGTCGATGACGGCCTGGTTCTTCAGCACGCCGCGGTAGTGGGAAAAGTCGACCTTGGTCGGCAGCTCGTTCAGCGCCGCCAGCTTGCGGCGGGCTTCATCGTTGCGCTTCTTGAACGCCTGCAGGGACGACGCCGTCTGGCCGCGGAGGCCCAGGGACGAGGCAACCTTGACCCAGTCGAGCTTGGTAGCAGCGCTGCGCTATAACAATCGCCGGGAAAGCAAAAACACAAAGTCCCATCAATTAGCTCATGTGCTCGTCAAATCGTGCGCCGTCTTCTGCCATCCGGCCTTCCCACGGTTCTTGTCGTCTTGGTGGCTTTCTAGATCCCGTCTCATACAGATCACAGCCAGCCTCGCTTCTCGAGACGTCAATTGGCCGTCGGAGGGAAGAGCCTAGCCGGTCCGGGGGCTTCTGCTCCGCCGCCTCCGCCGCCTGCTCACAGCCCGTCACCCACCACCCGTCACCCGTCACGCAACAGTCGCGACAACAAGAACCCGCGGGGGACAAGAAAAAAAGGAAAAATATAGCATACGTACCGTGGCCATTGTGAAGGATTATGAAGAGTGTGGTTAATTGGATAGACGTGAGGTTCTATTTCGAGAGCCTTCAAAGCAACACTTGAGAAGCAATTGTTTTCGCCAGGCTCTGGCGGGCTGGCCGACCTGTCCCGATATTTTCTGACTAAGCCAGTCACGTGACAGTTTTATACGTGGTGCTAACCCCAGCAGAGAACCCCGCGATCACAACTACAGGTCCCGAAAATGCAGGCAAAATGTGTGGGAAGATTACTGACAGCTGGAGTTGAGCGGCAGCATTGGGCGATCAATTGAAGTTTGTGACTAGCAATTGAGCTTCCTTCTTTTCGTACCGCGAGCAATTCGTCAACGCAGCCACCCAGTAGAGTTTTCCAGCTTTACCCCGCCATGGCGTCTAGGACGAAGCCGCCGTCATCGGCATCTTGACAGCGTTGGACATAGAGAACAAGTGACAACAGACTACAAGATATTCTTCACACAGACGCAGATACTATTAACGCATTGTTGAACAAATATAACATGACATAGAGTGTCTCTTGTTATGCACGGTTGACTAGGACGACACGGTAAATACCACACGGGAGATCAACACATTGCTCGGCCCAAAAACTTGGGATGGTGTGTGTTTTTTTTTTTTTTTGATAGAACGGTTCAATATATATTCCACCGAATGGGCATGTCGTCGCACAGCGGCAGCATCAGCTCACGAGGGCAGCAGAACATGTAGAGAAGCCTTCCCCCCCACGCACGCAGCGGCTTAGATGCTGAGTGCCATGATGGAGTTGACTATATCGTTGTCGTTCTCCCTTAGGGCTTTGATGGCCTTGTTTCTGGAGACAGATGCCTGGGTCATGACCAGCTCAATGTCCTTGGCCTCGATGCCCTCCTCATCAGCGGGCTCCTCATCCTCTTCCTCTTCCTCCTTCTTCTCCTCCTCCTTCTTCTCCTCGCCGTCGTGGTCGTGGTCGTGATCGTGGTCGTGATCGTGGTCGTGGTCGTGACCGGCGTGGTCGTCGTGGGCAGCGGCAGCCAGCTGGGAAGCAGCAGCCTGCTGGGCAGCGGCGTTGATGTCCTCGATCTTGGCCTCACCGAAGACGCTGTAGACGGATGCGTTAGAACCAAGGGGCCGGGTTGCATACAGCAGAGAGCAGGTTCCGCATGCATTCAGAGAGCGTGGAGGGAACCAGGGGTTGCTTACATGTAGGTGTTGCTGTGAGGGGACTTGTAGACCTCGGGGTTGCTGATGACGAACAGAATCTAATGGAAATCGTTAGAAACACGAACAAGTCAATTCGACATCAACGCCCACGACTCCGGCGTGTTGGCAGGCATTGCTCCGGGTGTACATACGTTCTTGGGGCGGCGCAGGGTCACGCGGGTGATGCCGGGGACACGGATCAGGTGCAGCTTCTCAATGGCCTTGCGGGCCTTCTTCTCGTTGCGAGAGTGGACGACGGCCTGGGCGCCGGCGGGCAGAGAGCCCTCGCCGGCCTCGACCTCAGAGTCGGAGCTGTCATCTTCGTGGTCCTGGGCGACGACCTTCTTGGTCTCGTCGACGGGGAGCTCCTCAATGCGGGGGTCAGACATTGTGAATGGGATGTGTCTAGAGTGCGGGGAAAGCGAGAAAGAGGTTGCCCAAAAATGTCAGCGGTACGGCTCTGCAAGGTGAAGTTTGGTTTTTTTTATCCGTCGTCCCCTCCCTCAGACGGGCTTATTTTGGTTTCCATCGCTCAGGCTCATGTTTCTTCTCCTCTGCAAGGGCTTAATTTTGCTTCTTCTCTCTTCTGCGAGCACACGAGATATCGTCGGATTTCCGAGCTGTGACTCTTATTTTGTGGGATGAAATTCTCAGCCACAGCCAGCTTCGAGACAGCAAGAGAAGAGGCCCCCGATGATTCGAAAACAGGCAGCGGATACGGATACAGACATGCAATATGGGGCTCGGGGAAGGGGGGGGGGGGGGGGTGTTGAACTACAGAAGGTGGGGGGGGGAGGGGGGG
>JAXHKQ010000559.1:0-12639 GCA_038407185.1 Chalaropsis ovoidea
GGGGGGGGGGGGGGGGGGGGGGGAGGGGGGGGTCCATGGGGCGGAGCTGTAGCTATCGTGATATAGGTCGGCCTGCAAAGGCTGGAAAGTCGAAAGGTTGGAAGCTTCCCAGCTTCGGATCCAACTATGGCGATGTGCTGTATTCACCTATACAGACTGCCCCATATATCTAGGGGTCGGCCATGTCGCCGGCTTCAGCGTTTAGCCCCAAACTTGTAGGTGAGCTGGCCTGGCTGGTCCATCCAAGCATGTCCATGTTTAATGTGATTGTGAATGGGAGTCTCGAGATAATTCATTGTGGCTGGGCGGCTGCGATGGGATCCGTTTCCAAGGGGCAGAGCAAGCTCTGAGCGCAAGTCAGCCCGGTCGGCCTTCGCTACCAGCCAGCTCGGTGGGAGCTTGGATGATTACATAAGCGGCGAGTAAACAGGACCATCAGTATTACGACGGGACTCCACTTCCCAAGGGGGATAAATTAACGACGCGCTTCACGCGACGAGGCTGACAGTGCTTAAGAGCTCTGACTGCATTTGATTGGACGAAGCCAGATAGGGAAGCCCGCAAGGCTGAGCAATCCAATGCACAGCATGGCGGTGACGGCTGGTTTGTTTACTTGGCTGCCCTCATCCCGAACAACCCAATTTCAACAGAGATTCCTCACAATAAACAGTGCTTGCTGAGCATCTGCAAATACCTCCCCACAATCATGGTTAGACCGAGTCGAAGCCGCCAGGCAACCTCCGCCGAGCCGTCAGTGGCAGAGTCCGTGTCCGTGTCCTCGGAGGACGTCAGAAGCTCCACCGGCGAAGACAACGAATACCAAGACGGGCCCGCAAGTACCTCCGGCGAGGACGACGACCTCGAATGGGACTGGATCTACGATACCGAAGACACGGACGGCAGAATCAAGAAACGGCGGCGTCCGTCGAACCACATCATCGGTGCTCGGCTGGGCCAGTTTGAGTGCTGGCTGGGCGATATCGTGCTGCTCAGGGCAGATGGCTTGAGTGAAGCTTGGGCGGCGATTATTAGCGATTTCACGCTCGATGATAACGGCGAGAAGGCTGCAATCTTTGTGTGGTTTACCGGAGGAAAGGAGATTCGCAACAATGAGCGGAAGAGACAGGACTACTATCCTGTAAGTCACCTGCACCTGGACATTGTGTACCTGGTCTCCTACTAACACTATCTCCATGCTTTCCGACTTCTAGAACGAGCTGTACATCACATCTACTTCAGACATCAACCCTCTCGGGTCCATATCTGGCAAGGCAAACCTCATGTCTGAGGCCAGCTACCGCAAAGCCTTCCCTACTGGCAAGATCCCGCGCAACTCGCCACACTTTGGCAAGACGTTTATCTGCCGCCGTGGCTGCAACATGCGGACAACTACCTACACCAACGAGTTTGTGTGGGAGAACATGTACCGCGGCTACCGTGATCTACAGGCGTTGCTGCAGTATGTTGCCGAAGGTACCAAGTTGAGTCGCAAGCCCAAGCAGGATGCAGATGCCACGTTTGTGCCCGGTGCAGAGCCGCCGCCGAAAAGACAGGCCCCGATGACTCCCCGGGCGCGGAGGATCAATGCCACTGCCACAGCAACCGGCTCCCAACACAAGCGGTATGTGATGATGGTGTAGAGCAGCTGGTGGGATACGAGAACAGCACGTAAGCTAACAGCTACTAGGAGTGCTAAAAAGGCTCTGGAGTTCACTCCCCTCGCCACGCGTATTATTCCCATGGAGACCATTCAAGCGTCTCCGTTTCAGCAAGCACGCACCCAGCTTCACGTTGCTGCTGTCCCTCTGACACTGCCATGTCGCGAAAACGAGTTTGCAGAGGTGTACTTTCACTTGGAAAAGGCCATTTCCAACGGCACGAGCAACTGTATTTACATTAGCGGCACCCCCGGCACTGGAAAGACAGCCACAGTGCGGGAGGTCATTGCTAGACTGGAAGACAGCGTGCTCAACGATGAGCTTGACGACTTCATCTTCGTGGAGATCAACGGCCTGAAGATCACAGATCCGCACCAGTCATATGCCTTGCTATGGGAGGCCCTGAAGGGAGAACGAGTGTCTCCAGCACAAGCACTGGACCTGTTGGAACGAGAGTTCAGTGCACCAAACCCTCGCAGAGTGCCCTGTGTGGTGCTCATGGACGAGCTGGACCAGCTGGTGACCAAGAACCAGGGCGTCATGTACAACTTTTTCAACTGGCCAGCGTTGAGGCATTCGCGTCTGATTGTGCTTGCAGTGGCCAATACAATGGATCTTCCCGAGAGAACGCTGAGCAACAAGATCAGCAGTCGTCTAGGTATGCATACGCTGGAATACGACATGCAGCACTTGCTGAGTACTAACGTAACCGCATAGGCTTGACGCGTATTCCATTCCCTGGCTACAACCACGAACAGCTCATGAAGATTATCCAATCGCGTCTCGAAGGCGTTGCTGGAAACATTGTCGAACCCGACGCCATCCAATTTGCCAGTCGAAAGGTCGCCGCCGTCTCTGGCGACGCCCGCCGCGCTCTCGACATCTGCCGACGTGCTGTTGAAATTGCAGAGGCCAGTCTCAACAACGCCATGCCACCAACACCGTCGCGAACCAAGTCCAGCTCTGCCACATCCAATGGCCGCGTCACAATCCAGACTATTCGCCAGGCCATCAATGAAGCTACCTCAAACCCAATCCAGCAAGCCCTCCGCGCTCTGCCGCTGGCGCCCAAGCTGCTGCTGTCAGCGCTGCTCGTGCAGCTCCGCCGCGCTGGCATTGGCGAGGTTTCCATGGGCGATGTACTGTCTGAGCTCGGCGCCATGCTCCGCAGCTCGGCCGGGCGGAACTCGGACGACTTGGTGGCCAGTCTTTTAGGCCCCGGGGCTGTCAGTCTGACACCCCAGGGCACTGGCGCGTTGGCTCCGACTGCGCTCATGGCGTTCCAGGACGCTGCGCTGGGACTGGTGGCCGCGGGTATCATTGTGTTGGAGGCGCACAAGGTCGAGCGGCCGAGTAAGGTACGCTTGGCCGTCCCAGACGACGAGATTACCATGGCCTTTCATGATGATCCCGAGATCAAGGAGATTGGCATTACAGTGTAGAATGCATCGCTCGCCCGAGGGCAGGTGTAGTAACCCTGATGCATTCCGCAGCCGCTGCCGCTGCATTCTCACGACATAATAACCCTTATATAATTTGATGGTCACACATCGTTGCATTAGACTCGCGAAAAGTAAACATAGATGCCCAGATATCCCCAAACTCCTTTCTTAACGCCCGAATCAACCAAGTACACAAAGAATGAGAAATGATGCCGTTTTTGTGGTGCTCTAGAACCGTCTTCTGTCTAGTGAGGGCGTCCACATAACGGGATGCGTCTCGGGCGTCGCGTCGCTATCCTGCTTCCAAACCTTGACTGTAGAGGGAGTTAGTAACGCGGATTTCATGGTCATCATCACGTCGTATGGGGCCGTGGAATGACTTACTGGTCTTGTCAGCCTCGCCGGTAATTAGACGCATGCCGGATCGGTCAAAGGTGGAGGCCATGATGCCGGCCTCGGCATCTAGGGAGCCAGGCTGGGCAGTGGTATCGAGGCTCTGGTAGCGGTAGCCGGTCTTCCAGTCCCAGAAGCTCATTGAGCCGTTGTCCGCTAAAGATGTGTGTTAGCTGAAGGAGGCCAGGAGAGATAGCAGAAGACAGGGCAAAAGGGTAACTAACCTCCAGAGAACATGACATTCTCTTCGTTGACAGCCAGCGTGTTGATGATGGCATTGTGGCCCTCAAAGTTCTGCATAAAGGCGCCCTCGGGGCACTTCCACTGCTTGATGCTGCCTGCGCTGCCCGTGGCAAACGTAAACTCCTGCGGGTGCAGAGCCAGTGCTCTGACGCCCTTTTTGTGGTGCGTCAGCACACCCATAGTCTTGCCCGCAGCCAAGTCCCACAGCCGCACCGTCGAGTCCAGCGACGACGTAATCACCTGCGGATCCGAGTCCTGGCACTTGACGTCGGTGACGGTGCCCGAGTGGCCGCTCAGCACGTGGATGTTGCTGCGCGTGCGCATGTCCCAGACGCGCGCCACGCCGTCGCGGCCGCCGGTGACCAGGACATCGAGCGTCGGATGGAGCGACAGCGTGTAAACGCCGCTGAGGTGGCCGTGGTAGTGGCGGATGACCTTGTTGGTCTCCAGATCCCAGCACTTGACCATTTTGTCTTCACCGCAGGAGAACAGGTACGGGTGACGTGGCGATACCGCTAGTCCACGCACCGTCGAGATGTGGCCCGTCAGCGTCACGCGCAGGCCGCCCGTGGCCAGGTCCCACACCTTGATTGTCCGGTCGCCTGCGCCACTGGCAAACCACTTGTTGTCTGGCTCCACTGCCAGGCTGCGCACCCATCCCAAATGGCCAGAAATAACGCGCATGAGCTTCCACGGCGCATGCCAATCGGGCTTGGGCGCCTGCACGGCTGCTGCTCTGCTCAGGCTGGTGGTGTTGTGGTTTTGCGGGCCAGCTCCGGCGCCCGGTGCTGTCTTGTCCTTGAGGATCAGCGCCATCGAGGCAGAGCCTGCGGCACCAGGCCCCTCCAGCAGCTTCATCGAATTGCCGTTTATCGTGGCCGCGGCAGCAGCTGCAGCACGAGCCGCAGACGCAGCGCCGACTTTGCGCTTACCGGCCGGGACGGGCTGTTTCGCAGCCAGCGCCGGCGGCAGGGTCTGAACGGCGGCATATTCGTCGCGGAATCTGATGGCGGTGGCGGTGTCTTTATCGCTATCGTTGTCTTCGGCGGGGGCTTTGGACTTTGGCGGCGCGGTGTCGAGCCTTTGGCGTTTTCCTTCGGAGCGGTCGTAGAATGTGCGGCAGGTTTTGGAGTTTGCAGCGACAAGGCTGGAGAGATTGGGTGTTGACGGTGTGACCTCCATGATGGGCGACTGTGAAGAATGAAGTGAATCTGTATTTTATCGCGTGTTATATAAAGGTGGAATAGGCTGTTGGCGAAGTCGGTGAAGGAGGGGCGTTGTTGGTTGTCTGAGGCTTGGGATGCGATGGGAAGGCTGACAAGATAGTTCTGGCTAAAAAAAGTTCAAGTAGGTGGCTGGCCAATCACAGCGCGAGTTGGTGGCACAGTGCGCGCGCGTCTACAAAATCGATAGACACGGTGTCAGCCTTGTCACACGGTCGCACAAGCTCCATCAGGATCAACTTCCGGTATCAACTAATACGGTGTTCTAGATTTCTGAATATATTACACAGTCGGCACAGCTCGAATGCCGGCTGCAATATGAAGGGTATATTCACAACAGACCTTCCGCATGACAACAAACCAAAGATGCAAAAAAACAAAACACAAGCAATATAACAAACAAAAGAAAACCAGAGATGCATTCAATGCCCGCTTTTACATGCCCAAGTCCTCATCCTCCTCGTTCTCCATCATTGTGGCATAGTCGTCCACAGACGCGAACATGGGGAGGGCCTTGAACTCCTTTCTGCTCATTCTGTTCTTCTTGGCACTCGTGCTCTGGAGCTCGGGCTCGGCCTCGGCATCAGCCGCGTCATCCTCCATGCCGTCATCAGACTCGTCTCCGAACAGGACATCGTCACCGTCGTCGTCATCAGAGTCCAGGTTGAGAGCAACGCCCTCGCCGTTCTCCCAGCCGCCCTCGCCCTCCTCAGCATCGTCATCTCCCAGCTCGCCGTCTTCGCCAGCCGCGGCGCCGCCAGCCTCCTCGTCCTCGGAGTCGCTGTAGCCGTCCATGCCCAGGTCAGAATCGGCTTCCGAGTCCTCCTCGGGGCCGCCGGTGCCGGCAATGAGAGCCTTGAAGACCTCGTCGTTGTCGTCATCCTCCAGATCCGCAGCAGCGGCCTCCTTCTTGGCGGCTTGGCCAGACTTGCCCACCTGGGAGAAGTACTCATGGAAGAAGACATCTTCGACAGCAACATCCTCCTGCTTCTTGTTCCAGAAGGACGAGTTGTTGACTGTGGACGCGCCCGCGCCCGCGGCCTGGCTCTTGCTACGCAGCCACATGTCCTTGAGGTCGTTCTTGACCTGCAGAGGCTGCATGATGGACTGGCCGTGAGAGCCGTCCTTCTCCTTGGGGTTCTTGTACACAAACTTGTCCAGGAAGCGGATCAAGCTGTGGCTTTCCAAGTCAGGCTTCTGGGGGAGGTCTCTGCCGGTAAGGACGGTGGCGGCGTAGACAGATACTGAGGGGTGGTAATGGGACATGAGAGGGGCCTATGGATGGACGTGGTTAGCATGGCTTTTTGGGAGTAGGAGAAAGCCCAGGGCTCTTAGAAATGCAGGGACTCGGAAAAACTTACAATCTCCCACAGACATGTCCGGTGGGCATTGCTGAACTCGGGGTTCCGCTTCCGGCCATCGTACGCGTCCTTGTTCTCCTCGCCATCATCAAGCGTGTCTTCCGGCTCGTTGAGCAGCGTCGACAGATCAGGCATTGTCTTGCGCAGCTGCAGCAGAACATATAAGAGACCGATGACAAAGGGCGGCTGGTGGATGCTGGTGATCTGGATCATGCGCTTGGTGAAGGCCTTGACGCGTCTGACATCAACATCCGACTTGAGGGCTCTCAGCAGCAGGTTCAGGTACATGGCCTGCTTGGACGACGTGATCAGGCGGGGATCCAGCAGCGACTCGTACAGTGTGCGGTAGAAGCGGTCCATCATCAAGGAGCGCTTGAACGACAGTGTTTGTATCAGGGTCAGGGCCTGGATGCTGGTGTTGAAGTTGGAGGAGTGGGCGACGTGGAACAGGGTGTCGAGGTGGTCGTCGAGGATGGTGGAGTTGGCGCTGGTGAAGGGAACTGCGCGGTTGATGCCGGTCAGGATAGCAGCGACGAGCTTCTCGGAAGAGTCTCCAGCCTGCACCGAAGTCGGTCTAACCTTGGGCCCGCGTCTGCGCTTGTCCTTGGAGTCGTCCTCCTTGGCAACCTCGTTGCCCATGGGAAGGCCGAGGTCTCCGCTCTTGAGCAGGATGGTGAACTGGTCAAAGTAGATCTTGAGCAGGCCCTCGGCGACATCGCCCTCCTTGGTGCTGAGAATGGTCTGGTTGAGGGTGTTGACACCGTAGTAGCGCGCACGGATGCTCTGGCCGGGGCGCAGCAGCACCTCCTGCTCGACTGTCTTGAGGATGATGGGCTTCATGCCCGGGTGTGACGTTTGAATCTGCAGCATGAGGTGGGAGGTGCGCGAGGCGACTTTGCGGTCTCTGTCACCCAGCTTGTTGACTAGCAGCTTCAGCAGGTTAGCCTCCTGCTCGGGCTTCTCCTTCAGCAGGTTGTAGATGAAGTCAATGGCGCGCGAGCGCGAGTAGTCGACCTCGTCGGTAACCCACGTCTCCAGCAGCTGGATGACGCGGAAGTAGGCCTCCTTGAGCCATTCCTCATACGACCAGTAAATCAGGTGCTGCGGCGTCAAGCCGGCGGGCAGGGGCTGGTCGGAGCTCCACTTGGTGATCTTGCTGGCCTGCAGCGCGCCAATGAGAGCGGGCTGCATGCGGAACTGGCGCAGGCGGCGGTTGGCGGGGAGGACCAGGCCGGGGCCGAGCAGATCCACCACGGCATTGAGGGCAATGATGGCCTGGCTGCGGCTCTTCTTGGAGGCAAGACTGATCAGCGCATCAAAGGGGCGCGCGGTGTGGAGGGGAGACTCTTGGATGGCGAGAGTCAGGGCAGAGACCTTGTCGCTCATGGTACCGGAGGCCATGATGGTGGACAGGAACTTGTGTGACGAGGAAGACAGGATGGTGGTCGAGTAGAGGCCGGCATCGGCCTCGAGCAGGTTGTGGGCGTGGTCCCGGAGAACCTGGATTACAGTCATGTGCTTGGTGATGTCGTCGGACGTGGGCTCGGGGAGCGGCGCCAGCTCGGTGGCGTGCCAGTCGGCGCGGGGCTCGAAGGTCTGCGGCGGAGAACATGATTCTATTAGCTTTGGGTGTCTTGGATTTACAGCGTGCGTTTGCGGGGGGGCTTGTTTTGGGCGTTGCGCACCATCTGGGACTTCTTGGCGTCAAAGTTTCTCCGCTCCGCCGTAGCGACCTCGTTGGCCTTGGCCACCTCGGCCTTCTTCTCCTCGGCAGCCTTCTTGTCTTCGGCGGCCTTTTTCTTCTCCTCCTTCTTCCTGTCCTTCTCCTCGCGCTTCTTTTGCTTCTTCTCCTTGTGGTCCTTTTCCTTTTGCTCCTTCTTCAGGTCGGCCTTGGACTTGGGCTGTTCTTGTGCCTCCTCCTCGTCGTCGTCGTCCTCCTCCTCTTCTTTCGCCGCCGCCGCGACGGGCTCGTCCTCCTCGTCGGCCGGCGCATCGATGCCCAGGCCAGCGGCAAACTTCTTCAGGTCATCGAGCAGGTTTCCGTTGACGTTGGCGCCGCCAAACTCGTTCTCCGACTCCGAGTCGACGCCCATGACGAGGTCAAGGTCGGCGTCGTCGCCGCCGAGGGCCTTGATTTCGGTAAGGAGGGTTTCGCGAGAGGCGCCGGAGCCCTTTTTCAGTGATCGCGAGTTGTCGGCCTCGGCCTCGGTCTCGGCCGGCGGTTCTCTTCTGCGCTTGGGGGCCTTGCTGTCGTTGTAGTCGCCTTTGCGCTTGTTCGGCCGCTGCTGTTGCGCATTGCCGCCTTTGGGCGACTGGGCGTGGTGGAACTTGCCCATGATGCAGAGGATGGGGTTATGGAGAGTCCCTGTGGAAATACGGCAGGCCGTGTGTGTGAAAATAAAAGACGGAATGTGACGAACAAAGCAAAAAGTCGTGCTTTGCGTTGCCTTGCTATGCTCTCTGTCTAGCTGGAAAAAGCTTCGCTTGGAAGAAAAAAAAATAGTTGTAGAATTTCTGAAATTTTGCCAGGCCGTGGGGCCACTTTTTTTCTGCCGATTAGCTGATAGTACACCCTGGCGGGGGTGTGGCTTTAAAAGCCGGTCACGTGCTCTCGCGAACCTCACTTCTTCTTATTTGTGGGGCCACCGAACCGCACCACACCACACCACACCACACCACAGCCGGAGCACCTGTGATACGGCAACGCAAGACTTCATCTCTCCGGACAATGGCTTTCGGACGCCTCTTTGCGGCCTCTCACGGGCTTGTGGCCCGCCAAAAAGCAGCGAGGCCGCTCTTCCGCATGTGCAGCCAAATGAGAGCTCACTCATTAGTGAGTGCACTCGGTCTCCAAGGCGCAGCGGCAGTAGTTTTGGGCGCTTCTAACACGACACGTAGTCGCAATTCGCTGTGAGAAACAGGCTGTCCAGCATCTGGGTGCCTACTGGCGGCATTACCGAGGCTGTTGGCGATAGTAAGCCCGTCTGCTGCTCCCCCTCTGGAACGCTGGCTTGGTTAACCTGACGTAACCCTACTATAGCTTCCGGCCATGTCCAGCTCCTAAAGGCTGGCTTTCTGCGCCAAGTAAGATGAGTATGGTCTCCCATGTAGACCCAGTAGCGGCTAACCAAGTCTACAGTCGTCTCTGGGCATGTTCCATATGCTACCGTTGGGCCTGCGTGTTCAGAAAAAGATCGAAGCACTGCTAGATGTGTACATGCAGTCAGTTGGTACGTTCACGTGCGCTTAAGCCGCCTGTCTCTGACAGTATTCTAATCTGCCCCGTTGTAGGCGGCACTCGTCTGGGGATGTCCGCAATCTCTTCAAAAGAACTCTGGGTCAAGAGCGGCCGATACCAGACAATGGCAGCCGAGGTAAGCCCAGCCAGACCGCAGCTGTCCACACGGGCATTACTAACACACAAAGCAGGCCTTTCAGCTACAAGACCGCAAGGACTCGTCATATCTTTTGGGTCCCACGCACGAAGAGGAAATGACAAATCTCGTGGCCAAGACTGTCAAGTCATACAAGGAGCTGCCCCTCCGCCTCTACCAGATCAGTAACCCACCCTGCCTACCCACAGCCTGCATGGCACAGCACATCGTCTCCTAACATGGCATGCAGCAAACAAATACAGAGACGAGCTGCGTCCACGCAACGGTCTTTTGCGGGGCCGGGAATTCATCATGAAGGACATGTACTCCTTTGACGTAGACACTACCTCCGCTCTCAAGACATACGAAGAGGTGCGCTCCGCCTACGTGCGGTTCTTCTCGCATCTCAAGGTACCCTTTCTGGTTGCCGAGGCCAGCACTGGAGATATGGGAGGCAGCCTCAGCCACGAGTTCCACATCGAAAGCTCTCTTGGCGAGGATACCGTCATCTCATGTTCGTCGTGCGACTATGTCGTCAATGATGAGCTCGCCGAGCCACGGTTACCAGAGTCGGACAAGGCCCTCCCTCAGCTCGACCCTAGTGCTATTCGCGTTTGGAGGGGCATCACAAAAGACCGCAAGACACTCGTCAATGCATGGTACGCCAACTCGGCCTCGGACGCTGTATCGCGCGTCAACCACCATGCTATCAAGAATCTGATCCCGGATCTCGACGCTGGCATTGAGGACGCGCTTCCCTTCTGGTCAAAGGCTCTGAGAAAGACTGGCGATGGCAGCCAAGATGCGTCCGACGTCAGAGTCGTCAATCTCATTGACTTTCGTCTTGGGAGCTCCTTCGCATCCCAACTTAACCGTCGCATGGCCCTGCCTGAATCCATTGACCCGGCAGAGGTCGTCTTCACAACTGAAAACATCACAGGTCTCACCACCGGCTCAGCCACCGCGCCATTAAACCTTATTCGCGTGCAATCTGGCGACAACTGCCCTCGCTGCACCTCAGGCCATCTGCAACTATCCAAGACCCTCGAGCTCGGCCACACCTTCCATCTGGGTACGCGCTACTCCGAGCCTATGGGCGCCACGGTGAACCTACCGGCCATCGTGTCCCCGTCGGGCAAGGACGAGCTCAGCGTGCCGATGCAGATGGGCTGCTTTGGGATTGGCGTGACGCGCATCATCGGCGCCATTGCCGAAACCATGGCGGACGCGCGCGGTCTTCGGTGGCCGGCGGCCATCGCACCGTTCCAGGTCGCCGTGGTCGCCGACAAGACGCTGGCCGACGAGGGCGTCTGCATCTACGATCGCTTGGCTACGGTGCCGCACAGCGACGCGCTCGGCAGAAACGCCTTCCTTGATGTCCTGCTAGACGACCGTAATGCCAGCATTCCGTGGAAGCTCAAGGACGCGGATCTCGTGGGATACCCCGTGCTCGTTGTCGTGGGTAAAGCGTTCCGAGAGCGGGGACAGTGCGAAGTACAGTGCCGTGCGTTGGGCATCAAGGAGACCAAGAGCGTGGATGAACTGCCTGCATATGTGTGTGAGCTGCTAGCGAGGCTGTAGATGGCAGCAGAGTCACACGTGCGTACTTGCACGTGGTCTTGTAGGATACGATATGTAAAATTAGAGGTTAGCATTGGAAGTCTGACGTCTGTGTAGCACTGTGCGTATTACGGAATCCGCACGGTATCGGCAAACAGGCTTGAATTTGACCCCACCATTCCAGCTTCGGGTACGTACCACTCAAAACACACCTTAAAAAAACAGCAGCATCGCATCACCACGAGACAACTTTATCGTGACGTCCCACTTTGGTTTCCAAGGCTTCATAGACTCGGCGCTTTTCTTCTTTTACCTTACTAGCCACATCCCGCCTTTCCACATAATGTCGTCTTCTCAGGGCCAAGGCCAGAGTGGTAAGAACTGCTGCCCCCCTCTGCTTCGGGACTTCCCACTGCAGCCAGACCACCTATACTTCAGCACGCTAACACGCCTCCTTATCGCCGGCTCGTGCAGTCACCATCGACTCGCTGGATGCCCAGCAGCTGTCCATGCTGAAGAAGCAAATCACTGAAGATCTTGAGCACCTGTCCGCCTCATTCACCTCGCTCAACGCCGCCCACTCCAAGTTCAAGGAGAGTCTACGCTGCGTGCAGGCCCGCGTCTCGGCGCCCGAGGGTATGTAGCACGCGTGGCCCTACTGCTCACCAGTTTGCCGTCCATGCATTGTCTGTCGAGGCTGCTTCTAACAATCTTGCGTGCTTGGTGTAGAGCCCGAGGCTGCCCTTGTTCCCCTCACTACCTCGCTTTACGTGCGCGGTATGCTTGAAGACAAGAAGCGCGTACTCATCGATATCGGCACTGGCTTCATTGTGGAAAAGGTATGATGATGGTGCTCTAGATCGCACGGCCAACAGCACAACCCCTGATGAAACTGACCTCTTTGCCACTCTAGGATCTGGATGATGCTGTCAAGTACTATGAAATCAAGATCAAGGATCTCTCCAAGAGCCTCAAGGAGCTCGAGACCATTATAACACAAAAGACCATGAACCTCCAGGCGGTGGAAGAGGGTAAGCATGCAGCCAATCAGTCTTCTCATCTGCCTTTCAACTCTGGCTAACACATGCTTAAGCTCTCCGGCAAAAAATGATGGCCTCCCAGGCTTCCCAGGCTGCGCCTCAGGCCGCCTAAACAACCCATGTCTCAATAGAAACACCAGCAAACAATGGCTCGTGACATCTGCAACCCGTCCATGTATCTTGCGCTATGACCCGGGTGAAGCCCAAACATCGCTCTCGACGGCTCTCTTCAACAGCTCCCGTCAACAACCCTCCCCAACGACTGTCCTCAACGACTGACCCCCCCCCCCCCCCCCCCCCCCCCACCCCTCCCCCCCTCTAACCCACCCCTCCCCCCCCCCCTCC
>JAXHKQ010000560.1:0-12630 GCA_038407185.1 Chalaropsis ovoidea
GACAGACGGGCGGACAAACCAGTAGACAGGCAGACAGACAGACAGACGTCCTCCCACGTTCTCTTGGCTTCCCTTCCTCCCCCGCCTCCTCCCCTCCCCGTCCTTCATCCAGCCCAATTCTCCTCTCCCTCTCCCTTACCTTCCCTCTCCTCCCCTCCCCCGCTGCCCCTTCTCACTTCCTGGCTAGTTGCCGCTACCGCTGACCGACCATTGCCCAGCCAAGCATCCTGTACCAATCAATTAGATGACTGACAAAATGGACAAGCCAGGAGCCTAGCAAGGAAAGAGACACCCGCCGCCGCGGCCTAGTATATCTCTCGTGCGTGTCCCCCGTCCAGCTGGCGCCCTCCCACTCGCTTTTGTTCACCCACCCACACCCACACCCACACAGAACAACCCCCTCCTCCTCCTGTCTCTTGCCATGTCGCCCCTCCTCCTGCCCCTCCTGCCCCTCCTGCTCGCCCTGCTACCCGTCGCCGCCGGCCTGCAAGTCACGCCGGGCTCGCCGTGCGCGCAGCACTGCATCGACAGCGCAGCCGGGGACCCGTTCGCCAGCGACGCGTCGAGCACAACGGCCGCAGACATTGTGTGCACCGACGCAGCCTTCGGGGCGTCGTCTGGCGCCGGCGCCAAGTTCCGCGCGTGCGTCGAGTGTCTGCAGAAGAGCGACAAGGTCAACGGCACCGAGTCGGACGTGCACTGGATACTGTGTAAGTCGAGTCAAGTCGAGTCGAGTCGAGTCGCGCCCGAGGCAGCCCCCGCCCGCCCCAACAGTTGCACTAACATTGCCCCCGACCAACCGCTAGACAACCTCCGCTTCGCCCTCGGCACCTGCCTCTACAACCCCGGCGACCTGCCCGACAGCAGCCAGCGCATCAACTCGCCGTGCCTGACGCCCTCGGCCTGCCAGCCGCTCGAGCCGGCCCTCGCGCAGGGAGGCAACCTCAGCGCCGCCGCCGCCGACCCGTCCGCGTCCGCGTACGCGTACTGCTCGGCCGGCAGCGGCGACCTGCTGAGCGAGAGCTGGGAAGAGCCGTGCGCCGCGTGTCTGCAGAGCACCACGGACCAGTACTACCTGTCCAACTGCAAGTTATCTCTCATCTTGGTGATTCGCGCGCCCCGTCCGCGTGTGGTGTGCTTGGCGTGATGCATAAGTCTAACTCTCGCGGCCCCATCTACAGTCCTTGCCGTGCTCAAGGGAGCCTGCGCCCAGCAGCCCGCGCCCGGCACGCTGCTCGGCGTGACCGGCGACATCTTCTCGCGCAGCGCCGTCAACGCCACGGCTGCGGCATCCGAAGGCGACGGCACGGGTGCCGCCGACGACTCTGGTGGAATGAACACGCCCATCATCGTGGGCATCGCCGTCGGCGCCGCGCTTGTGCTGGCCGGCGGCATCGGGCTGTTCTGGGTGTACTTCCGCCGCCAGAAACGCTTCGAGGCGGCGACTTCGGGGAGTGCTGCTGCGGGTGCCGGTGCCGGTGCCGGTGCGGCTGCGGCTGCTGCACACTCCCGCGACGCCGAGGCGGCGGCAGGCAGCTTTGCCAAGACGATTGGCGGCGACAGCATCCCGATGCACCTGACACAGCAGAACCCGGGGCTGATATATGCGCTGGCCGCCGAACAGCGCGCGTCGGCGTCCATGGACACCACCAGATCGACGGTGTCGGGCCGCGACAAGCACGAGTACTACGACGTGTACGAGAGCCCGCCGCCGACATTCGCTTTTGGCTACGCACGGCCCGCGCCAGGCACCAGTCCGGCCGCGCTGGTTCCGCATCCGGCGTACATCCCGGGCCGCAGCAGCAGGACCACGATCCCGGGCTCATTCGCGGCACAGTCGCCAACTCAGTCACCAACTCAGTCCCCGTCGCAGTCCCCGTCGCAATCTTCCATGTCTTCGGGAAGTGCTCTGGTGGCCGCTGGCCAGGACAAACGGCCACAGGTCCCGGCATTGATCACGCCGTCCAGCAGTCAGTACAGGCAAAAGAAGTACTCGCCACCGCAAATAACGATCCAGAGCGCAAGCCCGATTGCCGAGGAGGAGGAGGCGGTGGGGGTGTGACGGGTGGTGTTTTAGGTTCAGCAGCTTGTTCCGGTGGCGGTGGCGGTGGCGGTGTTTTTGGGTTCAGCGGGCGTTTGCTTTTCGGACTGCTTCATTCATGGGCGGCATTTGGGTTTGGTTTGGGTTTGGTTGGGTCATGGTGGCACGGAAAAAATCACATTAATAATATTGGAAGCTGGTATCAAACACCTTCAAACTGCTTGCGCAAAGCAACCAACTCACAGCAAAGACACCTTCAAATTGCTCGCGGAGAACATCGTAGACGAAAGTGAGAACAAGGCTGGCCAGGGACAGAGACAAGCACAAACGTCTTAGCCAAGGCGCTGGCCCGGACCGCGGGACCGCCACGAGTCCGGCAAGACGCCCGAGCCGAACGAAACACCCGTCGACCGGCCGCCGCTGCCTCCCACCGTGTGGCCTTGGCCGGCAGCACCACTGCCAGCAGCGTTGCGGCCAAATCCTCCTCGAAGCACACGCGGCGACGTCGTCAGCAGGGACACAAAGCCCGGCGTCGCCAGCAGGTTGCGGCCACCGGCAAACTCGGGGTAGATGCGCGTGACATAGTCCCACATGTGGGCAGCCAGCAGGCCGGAAATCTGCAGCGGCAGCATGTACATGCCGCTCTGGGGATCCTGCACGAAGCCCATCAGCATCAGGGCGTAGGGCATGAGCTGGGCGGGGATGGTGAAAAAGTAGAGGGAGGCCTTGAGGCCACGCTTGTCCTGCGATGTGGTGTACGTGAGGGCAATCAGAAAGCCAGGCAGAAACGAGGCGTACGCATTAGACAGGCCAAAGTAGAGACCCAGCTCGTTGAAGGCCTGTGCAAAGGAAAGCGGGAGTTGTTTGTTAGCATTGACCACGAAGCAGGAGAGGCATACGAGTGAGACGAGTAAGAATAGACAGCTGCAGACGGGGAGAGAGAGAGAGAGAGAGAGAGAGAGAGAGAGAGAGAGAGAGAGAGAGAGAGAGAGAGAGAACGAGAGTTTGGTAATGTGTATATTAAAAATATTTGTGGTAGATGGAGAAATGTAGGGAGCTAAGAATACCACCCGGACGAGTATCAAGTACTCGCCGAGTCATCCATATAGGCATCCCACCAATCCACACCGGGCCAGCCTTTATTTTGCGAATGACAGGCTGGCCGTAGTGCAGAGCTAATCTTCCTCAATTTCAGGAACCGCTTCAGTTAATTTGCACTGGGCGGGCAGATAGTCGAGGTGTTGGTCACGTTATGACATGGGAGATGGAATGGGGGGTGGCAGTGGGAGGGCAGCATTCACGTTGGGTGGGGAGGGCAGTCAGGAAGTCTTGTCTTCTCAGGCTCAGGCTCAGGCGCAGGCTGGCACGGCGGCGCACTTACAATCGTCATCAGCGACACACAGATCAGATACCACACAACGTCTTCACGGCGCGGAAACCGTGAATTGCCGACCTCGAGCTCAACTAAGCCACGGTACAGCATGAACGGATCAAACAGCATGCCCAGGCCGGATCCTGTCAGCAGAAACGACGTGGGGAGACGCCAGATCTGCGGCGGAATCTGCAGCATGTGGAACCATGTGAACATGATCCAACTATACGGCAGCAGTCCGGTGTAGACGAGGATCGACATGCCAAAGGCTGCGGCCGTGATGGTTCTGACGAATGTTAGGATATCGGGTGAAGCTGAGCGGACGGACTGGACTGGACGGTTTGCAGAGGCGCAGAAGCGCCACGTGTATAGAGCCTACCTCGCGACGGGAGGCAACTCCCAAAACATTTCCAGAGCCGCCATCTTCAAGTGCAAGATGGTACGTCGTGTGAAAACGAGGTATCTTGTGCAGACCAGGTGGGAATGTATGAGAGTTGCTGGGAGTCGGATGGGTAAAGACAGACAGAGAGACAGAGACAGAGATGGAGCAGGCGAGCAGCAAACAGTGCGGGGCAGGGGAAGTGGAAGTGGAACTTGGAGGGGAGAGGCAAGACAGAAGAGAGTGAATGATGGGAATAAGGAGAGGAAACGATGAGCAAGAGGAAGAGCGGGTGTCTGGCTATTTATACAGACTCGGTCGCGGCGGTGATTGGGAGCGCTATGGCCATCGTGTCCTGTTCGTTGGGGTTGGAGATGAAGAGATTTCCAAGAAGGAAAGAATTTTGCAGGCCCTGCCGCGTTAAAAAAGCCACATTTGTGTGTGGGGCCTGCGAATAGTGGGGTGTTTCCAGTGGAGCCGTTGCAGAGTGGGGAACATTGAGTTTTGTGTCACGTGATGTGGGTATGTTGCTGACTAATGAAAAGCGGGACGTCGATGACGGTAAGCTCTGTTGGCTGCCAGCTGCCAGTTGCCAGCCCGTTGCCAGTTCCGGAATGGTGAGGTCGGCGAGCAATGTAAATCTACATCTGATCAGGTGCTGCTGCTTCCTCCTGTCCCAGCAACCCTTGTTACAGTTTCCTGACACCATGTCCTGGGAGTCACGCAGCGCTGAACGCGAAGTCGAAGCGACCGAGGCCGCCTGGGAGTCGGCGTACGGCGCCATCTCCGGCGGCATCAAATGGGGCCTGGGCGCCGGCATCCTGGCGGCGGTCGGCATGAAGATGTCGCCGGTGTACCGGGGGCTGACGATCCAGTTCAAGGTGTAAGTGTGTGTTGAGTCGGATGGCGTGGGTGCCGTGGGACATGAATCCCCACTGACTTGGCCCAGGTACATCCAGATGTCAGCCATGGTTCTGGGTGGCATGATTGAAGCCGACGCGCGGCTGCGCATGTACGAAGCCCGCATGCGGCAAATGCGGCGGCAGGAGGCCGAAGCACAGAAGTGGAATCGGCTGATGGCAGAGTTGGACGACGAGGACTAGGCGGCAGGGGACGGAGATGGAGGGGCCGGAAGGGCCGGAAGGGCCGGAAGGACCGGCATCTCAAAGCCTCCCGGGTGCACACAGTGGGCTGCCTTTTTGGCTATTATCCCAAACCAACGTTTATGTTATTTGTATGATGGTGTAAACAAATGCGAGAAATAAATCAATAACGCCGAAACCCCCAACAATGACAATGGCGGAAACTAAGACAAGTGGCATACATTCATGACGTCGGCCGGCCCGGATGCGGTCTAGTGTCCGGCCCCGGAGGCTCTTTTCTCTCCTCGTCTCTCCTCGTCTCTCCTGTCCTCTTCTCTCTCCTCTTCGCTCTCCCCCCCGCCTCACACCACAAACTTCTTCCCGTCCATGTTCAGCTTGCACAGCCGCACCACGCACCCGCTGAGCTGCAGCAGCGTCTGCACGCCCTCCAGAATCTTCATGTGCGTGAAGCCAATGACCTTGATGAACTCGAGCTTGGCGTGCTCGCTGAGCGTGGGAATGGTCTTGGTGACCTTGAACATGGTGCTGATGATGTCGTGGCTGGAGTAGCCCAGGTCCCACAGTTCGCGCAGGGCGTCCAGGGCGGCGTCGACGTTGCCGGCGTGGCAGGCCTTGAGCATGGCCTGCACCTTGATGGGGTGCGGCGAGTCGACGACCTTGAAGACGTTGTCGCCCGAGACAAAGCCGAAGCCGGCGTGCGTCGACTGCAGGTTGTTGATGGCCTGGCGCATGTCGCCCTCGGCGCTGAAGACGAGGGCGGCGAGGCCGTCGTCGGCGTATTCGACCTTTTCGGCCTCGATGATCTGCAGCAGCCGCTTGATGACCTGCTCGTCGGTCAGGCGGCCGTAGCGCAGGATGGCGCATCGTGACTGCAGCGGCTCGATGATTTTGTTGGACTGGTTGCAGGCAAAGGCGAAGCGCGTGGTGTTGGAGTAGATCTCCATGGTGCGGCGCAGGGCTTGCTGGGCGCCCGAGGTCATGGAGTCGGCTTCGTCGAGGATGATGAGCTTGTGGCGGCCGGGGGGGAGGGTGACTTTTTTCTGGGCAAAGGTTTTGATGCGGTTGCGGACGACGTCGATACCTGGGGGGGGGAGATAGTTAGCAGGGTGAGTGGAAGAGAGACAGCGTCTGGAAGAGAGACAGCATCTGTAATAGACACAGCTTGTGTAAAACAAAAACAGCTTGTCTGTCATACAGACAGACTGTCTGCAGTAGAGACACACACCTCGCTCGTCGCTGGCGTTCAGCTCCATCACGGCCTCCTTGTACGTATCGCCAAGCAATTGGCGCGCCAGGCACAGCACACTGGTGGTCTTTCCAATGCCGGGTGTGCCCGAGATGATGACGTGTGGCATGTTGCCCTCGCGGGCGATGATTTTGAGGCGCTCGATGGTCTCGGTGTTTCCAACGACATCGTCGAGGAAGACGGGTCTGTATTTTTCAACCCTAAGAGGAGGGGGGGGTTAGCAGGAGAGAGGAGGGGGGAGAGGGGAGGGGAGAGCCATTGGAGCCATCGGAGCCATTGGAGCCATTGCACGACAGCCATCGCACCCCAATGTCCCCCCGCCCCCATGTGGTTGGTTGGCCGTACCAGGGAAGCTCATAAGTCGGATTGCTGCTGCTGCTGCCGCCGCCGGCCACTGCCGCCAGAGCCTTGGTCGTGGCGGAGTTGGACGACTCGCCGGTTTTCTCGGTTTTGCGCTGGGACATGGCGAGGCGAGATGGAAAAGGAGATGGAAGGAAATGTGGTGTGGGAGATGGCGAGAGTGTGGTGACGGCCTTGCAGGGTGGCTGAAGGGTGGCCTTGGAGGTTGACTCGAGCTTGAGTGAGGTCCAGCTGCAGCCATCGCGTCAAGGTCGCGTAAATTGATTGTGGATGTATCCCCGCTTTACCGTTGCCGCCTATCATTCCAAACCCTACTACCCTCTCTCCTAACCCTTGCGTAGGCTGCCTTTTAGCAGCGCCATGTTTGGGGGCTGTGATTCTTCTTCTTCACGCTCTTCTGCATGTACAGCGCAAAGCCAGAAGCCGCGTTACCATTTTGCATTGCGTGGGACTTTGTTTTTTTTTTCTCTTTTGTTTCTGCAGCCTTGCATATGCCGTGCGCTGATTTTCCTGCTTCTGCCCTGCTTTTGTACGTCTTTTTTGCACGCCACAAGCATCGCGCTGCTATGCTGCCGGTTGCTAACAGAAGGGTTGACAGCCTAGACGCCTAGAATACAGTGGCTATACCGCTATAGCTTGGGGAGCACCCGCCCGACCGACGACGTGAGAGCCGGACGACCTGCGAGCCGGACGACCCGACACCGCCGATACGCCGATACGCCGATACTCCGATACTCCGACACTCCAACACTCCCGACACTCCAACACTCCCGACACCCCCGATACCCCCACCATCTGCCCGGCTGCCCGGCTGCCCAACACAACACCCCCCCTGCGGCCCGCTGACTGCGGAGCCACCACGTCACACGCTGCGCTGCAGCCAACCAAGCCTGAACTGGCCTTTGCTGGGCTAGCCTGCACTGCACGGCATTACCGCATCTGATAAAACACACCTGGCATTAATTGGCCTGCTGCATCATAGCACGGCACGGCACAGCACCGCGTCTCAGCCTTCTCAGCCTTGTGTCCTCTTCTCTGCCCGCTTTCTTCCCTCCGCCCCTCTCCTCCCCTCCCCCCGACACATCCCGGCATGTCTCGCCCATTAGACCCGTCTCGCCCGATCGAGCCGCCCGATATTTCCCCGCTCCACGACTCCGATTCCCACTCCGACAGCGACAGCGACAGCGACCTCGAACTCGAGCTCGAGGAGCTTGTCCCCCGCTCGTCTTCGCAGTCCGCGTCCCAGTCGTTCTTCTCCGACTCCCACTCCCACTCCCGAAACACCTCCGCACCCGACAACAACGCCTCCGGGTCCGGCCCGCGTATCGCCCTCAGAAAGCTCCGCATGGGCGGCCGCAGAACACGGCGCTACGGCGACCTGGGCCAGAACCGCGACGGCCGTGACCACGACGACACCGAGAACCTGATGGGCGGCGGCCACAGCCGCCAAAACTCCGGCCTCACCGATGACGACGACACGCCGCTGCTGTCCGCTGGCGCCGGCTTCGACGGCCCTGGCGGCCCTGGCCACGACGCTGGCAGTGGCGGGTCCTGGGCCCAGAGACGCCACCGACAGCAGACCCTCACCCAAAAAATAACCACTCGCATACAGGGCCTCGTGCCTTGGGGCGGCAGCGGCGGCGACGACGGCCTGCGGTCGCCTCGCCTCACCAGCCCGTCCGGCCACGCCTCGGACGACGACGACGGCAGTGCCCAAGACGCCGCGTCGGTGCGCATCGTCGCCGTCGGCTCAACGCAGGCCTCTCGCTTCCCGGCCAACGGCGTGTCCAATGCGAAATACACCGCCCTCACCTTTCTGCCCATCACGCTCTACAACGAGTTCTCCTTCTTCTTCAACATGTACTTCCTACTGGTGGCCCTCTCTCAAGCCATCCCCGCCCTGCGCATCGGCTACCTGCTCACGTACATTGCCCCGCTCATCTTCGTGCTCTGCATCACCATGGGCAAGGAGGCCTGGGACGACATTGAGCGCCGCCGCCGCGACAACGAGGCCAACTCCGAGGGCTACACTGTGCTCAGCTTCGACGAGCCCACCGCCCGCCAGGAAGCCCGCAACAGGCGCCAGGACCACCGCACGCTGCGCTCCGAGGTGCTCACCGGGCGCAGCAAGCGCCGTGCCAACCACAATGTCGACCGCCTGTCCGACGTGCAGGAAGAGGAGGACGCCCTCGAGAACGACGGCGGCTTGCTGTCCTCGTCCGTGCGCGATGTGTGGAAAAAGTCCAAGGATCTCAAGGTCGGCGACGTCTTGAAGCTCGGCAAGGGCCAGCGCGTGCCTGCAGACATGGTCATCCTCAAGTGCTACATGGACACCAAGGAGGGCAGGGCCAGCATGGCCGAAGCCCGCAGCAGCACCGACGCCGACGCCGCCGCCAAGAAAGACGCCGGCGCGTCGGGTAGTGGGCCGGGCGGCGAGACCTTTATCCGCACCGACCAGCTGGACGGCGAAACCGACTGGAAGCTCCGCCTGGCCTCGCCGCTGACCCAGAACCTGCCCGTCGAGGAGCTCGTGCGCCTGCGCGTCACCGGCGGAAAGCCCGACCGCAAGGTCGGCGAGTTCGCCGGCACCCTCGAGCTGCTCGAGTCGCGCTCGGCCGCCCAGAGCACCGCAGCCCCCGGCATGGGGCCGGCCGCGCTGGCCAACTCGGCCGGTCTCTCCATCGACAACACCGCCTGGGCCAATACCGTGATTGCGTCGCAGGGCGTCACGCTCGGCGTTATTATGTACACCGGGCCGCAGACGCGCTCGGCAATGTCCACGGCGCCCTCGCGCTCCAAGATTGGCCTGCTCGAGTACGAGATCAACTCGCTGACCAAGATCCTGTGTGGCCTGACGCTGCTGCTGTCGATTGTGCTGGTTGCGCTCGAGGGCTTTGAAAACACCGACGGCGCTATTTGGTACGTCAAGATCATGCGCTTCCTGGTGCTCTTTTCCACCATTGTGCCCATTAGTCTGCGCGTCAACCTGGATATGGGCAAGAGTGCGTACTCGTACTTTATCCAGCACGACCCCGGCATCCCGGGAGCGCTGGTGCGCACGAGCACCATTCCCGAGGACCTGGGCCGCATCGAGTACCTGCTCAGTGACAAGACGGGCACCCTGACGCAGAACGAGATGGAAATGAAGAAGATCCACATTGGCACGGTGTCGTACGCGAACGAGGCCATGGACGAGGTCTCGGACTACGTCAGACAGAGTCTCAGCCATGCCCAAGCCGAGGGCAGCCTGGTCACGCCGTCCACGTCTGGCGCAGCGGCCTCTGGCGGCGCCGCCGGAGCCGGCGGCACAGGCGGGGGCGGCGGCCGCACACGGCGCGAGATCGGGTCGCGTGTCCGCGATGTCGTGCTGGCCCTGGCGCTGTGCCACAACGTGACCCCCACGGTCGAGGACGACGTCAACGGCGACCAGGTCGTGGCGTACCAGGCGTCGTCGCCCGACGAGATTGCCATTGTGCGGTGGACGGAAGCCGTGGGCCTGCGTCTTGCGTACCGCGACCGCACCAGCATGGTGCTCGAATCCACACACTCCGGCAAGACGGTGGTGCAGGTGCGCATCCTCGACATCTTCCCGTTCACGTCCGAGGGCAAGCGCATGGGCATCGTCGTGCAGTTCCTCGAGTCCGCGGCGCACGCGTCGCTGCCGCTGGACATGGACAGCGGCGAGATCTGGTTCTACCAAAAGGGCGCAGACACCGTCATGGGCAACATCGTGGCCGCCAACGACTGGCTCGACGAGGAGACGGTCAACATGGCCCGCGAGGGCCTGCGCACGCTCGTTGTCGGCCGCCGCCGGCTGTCGGCCCAGCAGTACCGCGAGTTCGCGTCCCAGTACCAGCAGGCGTCGCTGTCGCTGGTGGGCCGCGACGCCGGCATGGCCTCGGTGGTGTCGCTGCACCTGGAGCGCGACCTCGAGCTGCTGGGCGTCACGGGCGTCGAGGACAAGCTGCAGCGCGACGTCAAGCCGTCGCTGGAACTGCTGCGCAACGCCGGCATCAAGATCTGGATGCTGACCGGCGACAAGGTCGAGACGGCGCGCTGTGTGGCCGTGTCGTCCAAGCTCGTGGCCCGCGGCCAGTACATCTACACGGTGCAGAACATGCGATCCAAGGACAACGCCCAGCAGCACCTCGACTTTTTGCGCTCCAAGCCCGACTCGTGCCTGCTCGTCGACGGCGACTCGCTGGCGCTCTTCCTGTCGCACTTCCGCCAGGACTTTGTCTCGGTCGCCGTCAAGCTGCCCACCGTCGTCGCCTGCCGCTGCTCGCCCGGCCAAAAGGCCGAGGTTGCCCGCCTGATCCGCGAGTACACCAAGAAGCGCGTGTGCTGCATCGGCGACGGCGGCAACGACGTCAGTATGATCCAGGCCGCCGACGTCGGCGTGGGCATTGTCGGCAAGGAGGGTCGCCAGGCGTCGCTGGCTGCCGACTTTTCCATCGAGCAGTTCTTCCACCTGACCAAGCTGCTCGTGTGGCACGGCCGCAACAGCTACAAGCGCTCGGCGAAGCTGGCGCAGTTTGTCGTGCACCGCGGCCTCATCATCGCCGTGTGCCAGACCGTCTACAGCGTGGCCATCAAGTTCGAGCCCGAGGGTCTCTACAAGGTGAGGAGGAGGAGGAGGACGGTTCCACATGTTACACAAGGGTCTGCAACCCTAATACTGCTTTGAAGCAATACTGACGTCATCTCTCTTCTACAGGACTGGCTCATGGTGGGCTACTCGACCATCTACACCGCCTTTCCCGTGCTGTCGCTTGTGCTGGACAAGGACGTGGACGAGAACCTGGCGATGCTGTATCCCGAGCTGTACAAGGAGCTGACGTCGGGCCGGTCGCTGTCGTACCGCACGTTCTTTGTGTGGGTGTTTGTGTCCATCTACCAGGGCACCGTCATCCAGGGCTTCGCGCAGATCCTGACCGAGGTCGATGGCCCGGGCATGCTGGCCGTCAGCTACACTGTGCTGGTGCTCAACGAGCTGCTGATGGTGGCCATTGAAATCACCACGTGGCACTGGCTGATGGTGCTGAGCATTGTCGGCACGTTCCTGTCGTACCTTATTTCCGTGCCCTTCCTGGGCAGCTACTTTGACTTGTCGTTTGTGACCTCAGTGTGAGTATTCTGTGTCTGTGTGCAGGTGTTCCTGTGTCGTTGTCTGTGTGCAGGTGTCCCTGTGCTCATGTCCCCCTCTTTCTAACGTCTCCCCTCTTAGTGGCTTCCTGTGGCGCTGTCTTGCCATTGCCGCCATTTCGCTGGTGCCGCCGTATGCGGGCAAGGTCATTCGCCGGACCATGAACCCGCCGTCGTACCGCAAGGTGCAGAGCGCCTAGGCCGGGCGGCGGAGTGGCTGGAATCGGGAATCGGGAATCGGGAAGAGCTGTGTTTTTGGGTGGCCTTTGACATGGCTGTCTTGGCTGTTGCTTTGCTCTGTGGTGTTGGGTGCGGACGGCATCGCTGCGTTGCTTTTGTATATGAATCGATTGGCGGACTGTGTCAGTGTGAATTGCTTGTCTGAGTTCTTGTGTTGAAAACTGCCTGCCCGCGTGTCTATCCTGTTCTACTGTTATACACATCTATCTTACAATGTCCTGCCACCTAGTCAAGATTAACCACCTGCCACTCTCCCTGCAGCTCACCGCTATAGCCATCAATAACCCCATTCACCATGCCGCCATGCCGTATGCGTCGGAAGGCAGGTGCATTGTCCTCCTTGATCGGGCCTGCATATCTATCCACAAACCCGTCCGGCCCCGACACCAGCACCAGCTTGTACGCGCCATTGCCGCCGGGCCGCGCCACCACCTTGGGCTGATGCTCACTGTACGGCCCCGACGCCACGGGCAGATACGGCCGCGCGCGCGGCCCCGGCGGCTTCGTGCCCGCCCGCGCCCCCGCGCTGATGCCCAGCGCAGCCTTCACGTCCGCCTCGGTAATCGCCACGTCCTCGCCCGTCACCGCCACGCGCGCCTCGAAGCGCTCCGCGTGCGTACATAAAAAAATAAAAGATGTCTATTATATAGAAGAAAAAAATAATATTTATGTATCTTTTAATAGATTAGCTCAAGTCAAAGATACTAGTTTTATTTGAATTCATAAATTGTTTGCTTCTGGGGA
>JAXHKQ010000055.1:0-69106 GCA_038407185.1 Chalaropsis ovoidea
AAAGTGCTCCCCCCCCCCCCCCCCCCCCATCTGCCAAAATGCCAAACAACATGTGACAGCCCGGCCAGCTCTGCTTGTTTCCCGTTGCTCGTTGCTTGCTGCTTGTCAGCCGACCCGATCCAGTCAACCAGCCCAGGCGAGCTAAGTCAAGCCAATCCCAGCAGTGTTAAGCAGGGCCAAAAGCAAGCATATTGTTCTCGGGCTCTTATCGCTGGCACTGGCGCTCAGCCAAACACAGCACAATGGGGTCGTGGTCGGTGTGGGCTGGGCTTACATTACACTTGAGCACACCCATTAAACCCAAAAAGTCCCCTTTTTTGCGCAGTTTTGTGGGTTAGCGTGAGCTGGGTTAGAACCCTAATCAAAAGGACAAGACTAGCCAAAGAAGGAAGGAGTTGGTTCCAAGCTCTCGGTACTTCATCCAGAAGCCAGCGGCGAAGAGCGGGTAATATTAGGGTTCGTTGTGCCCAGTCTTAGGGTCTGAATCATGTTCGTCGAGACTTTTGCAGATTCCTGTTTTTGGCTACATGTCGCCAGAAAACCAGAAAAACAGGACAGGAGAGCGAATAAAAGGAGATGGCAATAAGAAAGACACACACGGGAATGGTATAACATTCTCGGCTCACTTACAAGGGAAAGACAACCTTAGAAACGCCAGAAGAAACGTAAAGCGTCATTTAAAGGGAGACTGAGAAGGGAAGGAAAAAGAAAGTGGCAGATTCCGTACTCAGACCAGAAGACAAGCGGGAGGAGACCAAGGATAGTATTAACAAGATTACCCTTGGCAAAGAAGGGAAAATAGGGACGGGAGACAGAGAGCATTGTGAGAGGTAGAGACAGAAGACAGAAGACAGAAGACAGAGGGGGGGAGCAACGAGGGAAAGGGCAGGAACGAAAAGGAAGAAAGGGCAAGAACGAAAAGAAAGGGCAGGAACGAAAAGAAAGAAAGAAAGGTCTAGAATGCAACTTCTCTTCTGGCTGTGCCCGGATTTCTGCCGGAGGAAGGAGCTCCGAATTGGGATGAATTTAGGAGCCCGAGTCTACGACCGAGTCCACAGCCGAGTCCACAGCCGAGTCTAATGAACTGGCCGAAGACTGTCTGCGCTGGGCATCCCAATCGGCCGACATGCGCCTGGGACAGCCAAGGCACCGGGTGAAACGGCCGAAAGCTCGGTCTCAGTCCAGTGTGTGTGCGTGTGGTGTCCGCGGCGGCGGCTATTTGTGCTTGCTGATTGCTTGTTGTTGTTACTGGCTGCTGGCTGCTTCTGGCTGTGTTGGATCTCGCTGAATCAGACCCAGACATCAAGGGCAAAGCGACCAAGGCATGCAACTGAATAAAGGGATGCATCCTCCCCTCTCCACGAATGCTTCTTTCCTATTTTCCTGCGAGTCCTTTTGTTCGTTTGCCTTGTTTGTTCTCTTTTGCTGTTGTTACTGCTTTTCTTTTTTGTTCCTTTGCGTGTCTGTCTGCGTATTGCGTCTCGTATGCGTTGCTGGCCCAGTTCTCTCCCTTGAGCCGGCAAGAAGGGGCGCTGATTGGCCCACAGGCTGCAAAATAGGGCGGCAAGAGAAGGATATCTGGATGACGAGAGACATGGGAGCTGGGCTGCAAGAGTGCGTGACTTGGTATTGTTGGCCGTGTGTGTGGGTGTGTGTATGGGTGTCCTATGTATAAGATGCGCTGCCAAGGACCCCCTCCCCGAAAAGAAACGAAGCATATGCTGAGGGTAGAAAAAAGAAAGGTCCTGTCCGTCTCTGTTCTCTGTTCTCTGGCCTCTTGCATCTCCCGCATGTTGATGCTGCTGCCCTGTCCTGTCTTCTTGTGTTCGTCTGCCGATGTGTGCAGAGAGATAAGCTGAAAAGAAAAGAAAAGAAAACAAAAGAAAAGAGATAAAAAAGGAAAAACCACTTACAAGCTGGGCTTCTGCAGCAGCAAAGCACTCGTATTTGTTGCCCGTTCATCTCCTCATTTCTCTTATTTTCTCCTTTGCTGACTATTGATCAGGTTCTTTTCTTTGAACTTTCTTTCTTCTTTTTTTTCCTTTTTTTTTTTCCCTTTTTCTCTCTTTATTGTCGTCCCGATTTTTCCTTCTTTCTTTTTCTTATATCTTTTCCCCGGCTCGTCTTGTCCTACCCTCCGTGTCCGTGTCCGTGCCCGTGTCAGTGTCCCATTCTTATGATCCTGTCCTCCGGCAGAATTCTCATTGCTTTTTTCCTTCTTTGTGTTTTAGACCAAGCGTTGTATCTCATACTAAGGGGAAGCTTGGGCCGTCTGTAAAGGAAAAGCAAAAAGAAAAGACTGATACAAAGAGCCTGCCTGAGCAAAGACACACACGCGCCAGACTTCGATGCCAAGGAGTGCGAGTGTCTCCAGCGCTGCCTCCGCAACACCATGGCTTCTGCGCTGTTCGCCCGCGCCGGGGCCGAGTCCGAGCTCCAGTCTGATTCCCAGTCCGAGTCGGCCGTTACCGTTATCCCCTGCATCGTGCTCACCATGACCATCACATGTCTGCTTGTTGCATTGCGCTTCTCTTCCGTGCGACTGCCGCTCCGGCGCTGGCGGTGGGAGAACGGACTGTTGCTGGCGTCATTGGTAAGTCAAGATCACATCTCAGCCGACCGGCCAAGCCCAGTCCGGGCCAGAGCTTTCCAGACGGAAAAAGTAGAGCAAAAGAAAAACCAAACTGACAGGACACACACTGCGTCAAGGCGTTTGCGTTTGTGGCCATGGGTGCTTCAATATCGAGTAAGCCGTGCGGTGTGCTGCCAAGCTGCCGTTCCGTGTCAGAGGCCTGGAGCTAACGAGTGCTGCCGTGTTAGTGAAAGTCAACGGGCTCGGATCCCACGCCAGCATGAACCATGACAGGCTCGCCGTCTTTGCAAAGGTAGGTCTCGTGCGCCCTTCCCTCATAGTGTGTGTGGCCTTACCTTCCCACTAACACCGACTGTGTCTCCCTCACACCAGATGCTCTGGCTGGACGGCCTTGCCCACGCCCTCTGCCTGTCCGCCGCCAAGGTCTGCATCCTCTGCACCTACCTGCGCCTGCTCGCCTTCCCGGCGCCGCGCGTCCTGTGCAAGCTGATTCTGGGCTTCCTGGTGCTCACGCACTTGTGGATCGTGATCAGCATATTCACTACCTGTGTGCCGCTTTCCCGGCTGTGGGACGTGAGCCCTCTCGGCGTCGAGCCCCACGTGTACTGCCACCCCAAGGCTGTCTTCTGGCTCAACTATGGCTTGCATATTGGCAGCGACTTTCTCATCTTCGCACTGCCCATTCCGCTGATGTTCTATGTCGCCGTGCCATTGGTGCAGCATGTGCTGCTATTTGCCATGCCTGTCGCAGGCTTTGCGTGAGTATATCCCCGCCTCCGTGTTAGCAAGAACTTGATATGCTGACAGGTCTGCCAGAATTTGTGCCATATCCGCCGTGCGCACTGCCACCCTCGTTTCAAACCTCCACATGGACGACATCACTTACAGTGTCGTAGGCTACGTCAACCTAACCATGATCGAGATGGGCCTGACAGTCTCCTGGGCCAGCATTCTCGCCATGCCGTACATCTACGAGCCGCTCAGCGAAACGCAGGACCAGAGCCCGGACACCGACTTTGCGCCCATGGACGAGCCGCTAGACATCTTCCCGCACAACCTCAGTTCCGGGCCACACGCCGCCGCCAGCGAGCACAAGACGCCACACTACCTGCAGCCGCTGCCGCGCGCACTGCACCGTCCGTCGGCGTCGCAGGAGACCATCGTCTGGGGCGAGGACATCACCGAGTACACGCGGCGCCACCGCCACCGGCTGCGCCTCGACTCTGTCTCTTCGCCGTACTACCACCAGTCCCTGCACGGCCTGCGCCTGACGGAGAGCCAGATTGCCATTACGCAGGTGCAGAGCCGGCCGCAGTCGCGCGCACATTCACGCGCAGACTCGCAGTGCCTGTCTCAGTCCCAGTCCCACCCGCAGACGCGGCGCAACTCTGACGCAAGCGGCTTCCTGCCTATATTTGCGCCTGCCGACGGCGACGGCGAGCCTGGTCGAGGGTCGCAGGACAAAGACGGCCGGCGGCTGAGCTACAAAATCCTCAACATCCAGCGCTCCACGACGCCGTCGTCGCTGTCTCTGCGGTTCGCCACGGCGCCGAAAGCAAAGCCCGCCAGGAAGTGGCGGCGGAGTCGAGTGCAGGCCGAGGACGAGGACGGCGACGAGGAGGGGGCGCCACATCCGGGGGAGCGGCGGAGTTTGACGTCGCCGATATTTGCGCCACCGACAAATTGAGCGTGCGCGGCTCTCGGGACGTGGGAGCGAGCGTTGCTTTTATTTTCTGTCTTTTCTTTCCTTTCTCTTCTCTTCTGTGCTTCTGTTCCTGGTTCTTTTCGGTCTGGTTGGGCGTTCCGCATCGTAGCGTTGGCTGTCTCTTCACTTCATTTGTTTCTGTCCTTTGGTACAAGCACGATTCGATTCTAATAGATCTTCATTAATTCGCATATAAAACGATAAAATAGTCACAATTTTAACTCCCCTGGTTCATGCCGTCGTTATGTGGTTGGTTAGTAGTGGAGGGCCGCTGTGCAGCTGTCCGCCGAGGTTGCTTGGAAACATGGGATGAGTCGTGTTCGCTGGCCCGGGGTCACGGTTTACTATGTCGTGCTGTGGATGCGTAGCTGTGCTTGGTTCAAGAAGCGAGGTCCAACGCTAGGAGCCTGAGAGGAGAGCGGTTAGCAAGGGTTATCGACGGCATGGAAAGGGTGTGCGTCGGCAACATACCAGTGTGGCTCTCGGCCCGGTTCCTCCCACAATATATTCGTCCTGATAAAGCCGCGATTCTAGGCCTAGCTATCAAAAGAACGCGACCTCCTCCTCTGGTCTGGGCCCGCGCCTGATCCTCACGATATCAGGTCCGCCACGTTCATGGGCATCTCGTCGATCTGGGTAGAGTAGTACACTGTGACACCATGCAAGTTAGCCAAAGACACCCGCCACGCCAGCATGCGCGTCAGACTTACTCTCAATGTCGCGCAGAATGCGCACGTCCTCGGTCGTCACGAAGTTGATGGCCACGCCCTTGCGGCCGAAGCGGCCCGACCGGCCAATGCGATGGATGTAGTTTTCACGGTTGCTCGGCAGATCGTAGTTGATGACCAGCGACACCTGCTGCACGTCAATGCCACGCGCCCACACGTCGGTGGAGATCAGCACGCGGCTGTCTCCGCGGCGGAACTCGTTCATGATGCTGTCTCTCTCCTTTTGCGGCATCTCGCCGTGCATGGAGCTGACGGTAAAGTTGTTCTCGCGCATCTTGTCCGTCAGCCAGTCGACCTTCCGGCGCGTGTTGCAGAAAATAACGGCCTGCGTGATGGTCAGGGTGTCGTAGAGGTCGCATAGTGTGTCGAACTTCCAGTCCTCCTTTTCCACAGCAATAAAGTACTGCTTCAGGCCCTCGAGCGTCAGCTCGTCACGCTTGACCAGGATGCGCACGGGGTCCGTCATGAACTTGGTCGTCATGTCCAGCACGTCGTACGGCAGCGTGGCACTGACCACCACCACCTGCGTCGCGGGCGGCAGGTAGCGATACACGTCGTAGATTTGCTCGCGGAAGCCTTTGTTGAGCAGCTCGTCGGCCTCGTCGAGAACAAGCATCTTGATGTTGCGCGTGCGCAGGTGGCGGCGGCGGATCATGTCGGCCACACGGCCGGGCGTGCCCGACACAATGTGCTGGCCGTAGTCGAGCTTGCGGATGTCCTCGCCCACGTTGGTGCCGCCGATGCAGGCGTGGCACTGCACGTTCATGTAGTCGCCCAGCGCCATGACGACCGACTGGATCTGCGTGGCCAGCTCGCGCGTGGGCGACAGCACCAGCGCCTGCGTCTCCCGCACGGCCGTGTCGATAACCTGCAGCATGCTGATGGAGAAGGTGGCGGTTTTACCCGTACCAGACTGGGCCTGGGCAATTGTATCGCGGCCCTTGCAGATCTGGACAATGGCGCGGGACTGGACGGCGGAGGGCGATTCGTAGCCGTAGGCGTAGACGCCACGGAGGAGGTTTTCTGTTCGGGAGGGGCTGTCAGCAGGGGGGTCGGGGTCTCGAGCTCACGATGGGACACGGCCCAGGCCATAAGCCACAGGCCATAGGCCACAAGCATAGCTTACCCTTCAGCGACATGGCTTCAAAGGTGGGATGGACAGTGACCTCTTTCGAGGTGGTGAACTCCATACGCTCATCGGCCTTGCGGTCGATGCCGGCACTGTTTCCGTCAGTCATTGTGGATGCGAGTGTGGCGCTGCGATAAGAAGGGCGGATGGCGCTGAAGAAGGCGTTCTATATAAAGGGGCGATAACTGTAGGGAAGGAAAAAAAAAATCGAATCGCAAACTTGGATAAGAGATTGTCTGGAGATGAAAATGATCACGGCCAGGCCAAAAAGCCAAGCGTCCTGGAGACAGAAATTTATGTGGGCCCGTCTCGCTGACAAGCTAAGCTCACCCCGGGGTTCTTCGGCTAATCTATTCAGCCGCAGTGCAAGAAGGAGCGGCGGGTCCACTTATTATTTGCCCGTTCTTGCGACAAGCCCAAGGCTGACGGACTTTTTTTCGTTTTGGTGGGAAGGCTGAAAGATTCATATATAGACAGAACCAGTGATAGCATAGCGCCTCTTCGCAGTGTTTGTGTATTCACTTCCGGCCCTTCTTTTTGTCGAAATTCCCACCGCCCAGTCTTCTTCTCTACACCCACTATGGCCCTTGAGGAACAGCGCTATCTGCACGAGGATCTCGAGCGCCTCGAGCAGGGTATCGCTAACCGCATCTCAGATGAACCCAAGCACGTAAGTCGTTGGTAGAGGCCCCCTCCATGCACGACACCACGACAGCACACTGACCAGACCGCCGCCCGCTTCTCGCGCCTGCAGATCCGGGATAGACTCAACCGAGACCACGAAATTGCCCAGCTCCTGGACCAAATCCAAGTGCAATCGCAAAACCTCCTCAACATCTATCGCGACACGGACGGCTCGCGTGCCACCGAGATCCAGGACACCGGCACCGATGATTCGTTCGACCAGTTCTACGCCCAGCTGAAGGGCATCCGCGAACACCACGCCAAGTACCCCAACGAACAGGCGCAAAACTCAGAGCTAAAGTACCGCACCAAGCGCACAGGCGACGGCGCCGAGTTCAGCGCCTCTCTGGTCGACACCCTCTTCTCTGGCGAGGAGGGCTTTGGCCGCTTCTTTGATATTTCGAGCTCGCATGAGCAGTACCTCAACCTGCCCAATGCCAAGCGCCACAGCTACGTGCAGTATCTCGATCTCTTCGACAATTTTTCCGTGGGCATGGGCGGCATCAAGCGTGCGGAAAAGGTGACAGACCAGTACTTCCAGTACGTGCGCGAACTGGCAACATACCTCGAATCGTTTATGCGAAGAACACGGCCGCTGGAGAATGTCGACAAGACGCTCGAGTCCTTTGACCGGGAGTTTGAAGAGGCGTGGGAGAAGAACGAGGTCGAGGGCTGGAAGCCAGAAACCGCAGCCGCCTCTTCCTCCTCCTCCTCTTCTACAAATCCCACAGCTCCGGCTACGGCGTCAGCTGTCTTCTGCGACGACTGCGAAAAGGAGTTCAAAAATCAAAACGTGTATAATGCGCATTTGACGGGCCGCAAGCATATCAAGGCCGTCGAGGCCCGCGCAAAGCGACAAGCCGAGCGGGCCAATGAAGAAGCAGCTGTCTCCAGCAATGGCGCCGGCAGCAATGCAGTTTCAGCCACACGACTAAAGGAAAAGGCCGTCGCGCAGCGCGAGTTCCTGGTCAAGCGGCTCGCAGCGTCCATGAGCACGGAACGCTCCGACACGCGCGTCAACGTCGAGCGCAAGCAGGGCATGACAGAGCGCGAGCGCCGCCAAGAGCTGGAAAGCATCTTCAACGCAGTGGCAGAGCCAGAGCCGGCAGCGGGCGACGCAGATGGCGACGACAACGAAGACGGCGACGACGACCGGCTGTACAACCCTCTCAAGCTGCCGCTGGCGTGGGACGGCAAGCCCATTCCGTTCTGGCTGTACCGGCTGCACGGCCTGGGCGTCGAGTTCCCGTGCGAGATCTGCGGAAACTTTGTGTACATGGGCCGGCGAGCATTCGACAAGCACTTCAACGAGAGCCGCCACGTCTACGGGCTGCGGTGTCTCGGCATCACCAACACGTCGCTCTTCCGAGACATTGTGCACATCGAGGAAGCAACAAAGCTGTGGGAGAAGATGGAGTGGGAGAAGAAGAAGAACAGGGTGGACGAGAGCAGCATGGTGCAGATGGAGGACGGCAACGGCAACGTGATGCCAGAGAAGGTGTACTACGACTTGCAGAAGCAGGGCTTGCTGTAGGTTGTAGGTCGTGGTAGACCTCTCAGGTGAGAATGCATGTACTGGGGTTAAGTGCTTAATTAGGGTTATGTAGAGATGTCCAAAAGAACCATCGCCGTTGGCACATGTCAACAACCACCGTTTTTATTTGTGTCTTGATGTATGTGTGAAAAAATCAGCGTCGAATTTTGTACCAACCCAGTGCCAAAGAGATACACACCGCGTAAAGATTTTTATACCCTCTTTCCTCGGTCTACCATTTCTTCAGCATCACACCACAGACAATGGCTGTACAGACAAAACCCATCCCGCCAAACTACTGTGTTTACGTCTTGCGCTCTTCCATCAAGCCGACAGCCGCACAGCCGTACATAGGCTCGACTCCCAATCCCGAAAGACGGCTGAACCAGCATAATGGCCTCATCAAGGGCGGCGCCGCACGCACGGCGCGGAGCCAGCTGCGGCCGTGGGAGATGGTGTTTATTGTGTCCGGGTTCCCCAGCATGATTGGCGCTTTGAAGTTTGAGTGAGTTGCACACGTGACCCCGGGCCTGGAGCTGTGTCTGTCGTGGGGGACCAGCAAGCTAACCGCGTTGTAGATGGGCCTTGAATAACCCGCATCTGTCGCTGCATATCCCCAAAGACGAGCGCATATCGGTATCGACGGCACGCAAGCGCGGCGGCATGCCCAAGAGGCCGCGTTCTACGATAGTCTCGATCTTGGCTAACATCCATCTGCTACTGCGCGTGCCCAGCTTTTCGCGGTGGCCGCTGGCCATCAACATCTTCAAGCCCGAGGTCTACACTAAGTGGCAGAAGTGTTGCACTGATGCTACAGTGCCATTGCGGCCCTCGCTGCATACACGGACAGACTTTTCCGCTCCGACGCCCGCTGCAGTGTCGGCAGCCGGGGAGGCGGACACGTCAGCGGACATATCTAATCTGGAGGACGACAAAGAGGAGGACGATGACGACGATGCCCCGACCGCTACGGACAAACCCAAGACCGGAATTAGGAGCATACCCATCGACTACAAGCCGCTGAAAGACTATGCCGAGAAGGCACGGGACATCTTTGCGTTTGAGCGCCAGGGCTGCTGCGTGTTCTGTAGGGGGGACATGAATACTGGTGCGGGGTTTCATGTCGTCTGCTCCAGTACTGGGTGCGAGACTGTCGGCCATCTAGATTGCTGGGCCAAACATGGGCTATCTTCGGCGTCGATAGCAATGGATAAAGAGGAACGCACGGCTGTGATTCCGCTTCAGACCCGATGTCCGGGCTGCGGAGTGGTGGCGAGCTGGGGAGAGTTGATGCGGGAGTTGAGCCTGCGCGTGCGCGGGGCCAAAGAAGTTGACAAGCTTCTTAAGAAGAAGAGGGTTGCAAAGGCCAAGCCCAAGACAAAGAAACAAAAGGCCGAGGAGGATGCAGCAGCGGCGGCGGCGGGTAGTATAGTGGTTGATGAGTGATATTGAGGGACTTGCTTGATTCGTCTGTTTTCTAGGATAGCCAAAGTGCTGTGCGCTGGTCGGAGGAGAGATGTCACATTAGACACGCAAGAGAATGCACTGGTGACCAAGGACAAAACGTAGCCAGGGCAGAGTCACGATGTAGGTTCTGTCTCGCTCGCATGAAGTTATCATGTGAGGTCGATTAAATCAATAAATTATACCTCAGAAAAGAAGTGGGGGTGCATCATAGCCCCTTGTACATACAGGCTACCATTATTGACTGCAGGGTGGACGTAAAAGCGGGTCTCTCTTTATACGATTTAATTAGCTGTGATATTTACAACTCGACGTACAGTTGTTGATTGCTTTTGGCTTTTCTGCGAAGATGTCTGTCACTGGCAGAGTACCCAAAGGATTCGACTGATCTTCCTCAATGGAGGAGATCAAAAAAAAGGAAAATGGTGATGTATAAAACACAGGATTGCTTAATGGGCTCTAGCCAAGGGCATGTGACTTAACAGCATGCAGTGCAGTTGCAGTTGCAGTTGCAGAGTGCATTAGCCAAATTGCATGAAGCTTTGTTTAAACATGGGACACCAGAGCCAAGAAACAGAAAGAAGAAAGAAAGCTAGAGCCTAGGCATGTCGAACGGTTTCTGGGGGGCTTTCCTGGCCTTGATGGGAAGCTTCGAGATTCGGCGAAGGCTTTTTATAGCGTGTCAAGTACTCCTGTGCAGAAAAAAAAAGGTGCTGTGTCACATCGGATTAGTGACGGACAACAAGCAGGAGGTACACTGACAATGGCCTGAGTATGTACGCGGGTGTGTCTGTAAGTACATGTACAACTGCGGGCTGTATCAGGGCACATCACAGATTGTATGCGGGAAGATGTGAGGCAGGTGCCGGATTGTTCAATTGAAGGCAATTGCAGATTTAATTCTAGGACCACACACACACACACACACACCCTTTGTTGACTTTAGCTGTAGAAGTTGCACTGAAGAACAGCACAGTCTGTGATGTTTGGCACGGCACGGTGAGATACTTCCGGCGTGGGTACCCTGGCACGTTTCTGAAGAAAAGTCGAGAGCACAGAGTGGAGCCCGCGTTACGATTTAGTACATGTGTCAAGTCAGGTCATATATTTGATTGAGCCAGCCAACTAGAGTGATGTCACTGAGGCGAAAAAAAAACAATAGTACAAGCACGACAAGGCGAAGAGAGGCAGATTTGGGATGTTTGGTTGGAAATACAATCGCCCGAGGATTGAAGGTGTCTTGTAGTCCTGCTTCCCGGTTCAAGCAAGCGGCGCAGCAATACTTGAGTCCGCAGGCTGCACTCACGATTAACAGCACTTGTATGATGTTGTGGTGAAAAAATGGTAGCGTGCCTGGTAGTCGACTGCGGCCCGCCGCCCGCCGCAATGGGTCGTTGGTTTAAGGTGCAGGGACGGACTGGGCTGATCTCCTTGTTGCAGCCATGTACTTGCAGTGCAGTACATGCGGGCAAGGTACCAGAAACAGTGCTAGCAAGCTGCGGTGCACTGTAGCGCCAGTCACGGCAGTGAGTGGGCACGGCAGCGCTATAGGGCTCTCTCAGCGACTTTGGCAGGGCTCTCGGCGACTCTGGCAGGGCACCTGCCGGGGGCTGCAGGCGGTCGGCTTCAGTTGGTTAGTGGCCCAGTGGCCTGGGGGTCTAGTGGGTGGTTCCAAGGCAGGCAAGTGCCTTGGACTGCGACCCGCTCTTCCCTCCGCGATCCCTTCCAAAAAGCAGAATCCGTTGACCTTTAGCCTCTTTCCTTCCTGTCTTGTCTTGTTCGTTTGTACGTTCTTTCCTTCTTTTTTTCCCTTTAGATGCCCGCCCATGCCAGCCCATTTCGTTCATTCATTCATTCCCATTCCCACTTCCCACTTCCCACTTTCCACTCCCATCTCATCTTCTCTTCTCTTCTCTTCTTCTATTTCCACATCGTCACCAAACGCGCCATCACGCTGCTCCATTTTCTTTTTTTGCTCTTCCCGTTTGACGCTGCGAGTATATTAATTAATTCTGGCTGCTGTGGATTCTGCCTCTATTTTTTTCATGAATACTTTATCGCAGACATCCGCCTGCTCACCTTCTCAGCTTGCGACTTGACATTCATTGGCTTGTACAAAGCTTGATAATCGACTGCCATCGACGTTGACAGCGACTGTTCGCAGCCTGGATATCCTTCTAGCCAAGGTAGGTCACTTGCTGTTCTTTTGTTGCCACACTGGACCGACTCTCGACTCGACTCGACGTCTCTTTCTCGACTTTCCTTTTTTCTTGCTCCTCTTCTTTCTTCCCTTCTATAATTTCTCGCCACGCCTGTCGTTCGTTTGCATAGTCTAACCAAGTCCACCACACTTCTCTGCAGGCCCATCCCCATCGCCACACCACTCAACGTCTCATTGTTCGCGATTCTGCCCACGACTGCCACGGCCATTTCTTCCACCCTCCACCCTCCACCCTCCTACCGCTCATTTCCCTACGACTGTCCTCTGCCGTTCCACCTCGAACCCGCCTGAGCTGAGCCCACGTCTTGATGCGCCATCACCTCACCCCAGTTAACATTTCTGCCGTGGTTTGCTGATCAAATGAAGCTGCTCGCGACAGCCTTTCAATTTTGGTAATTTCTCGTCTCTACCTCCTACGCCGTGTCGCCTGCGCAGCTTCGCAACCCCCACCCGCCGACCAACCGACCGACCGACGACTGAATACCTCACCTCTCTCTTTCTCCTCTCCCTGTACAAGTAGACCAGGCTCTTTGTTCATTTCTCTCTATCCCCCCTACGCTCCAAAAAAGAAAGCCAACGGGCCTCCAAACACGCAAACGCCGCCATGGGCTCATCACACACTGGCGCCACCAACGGCGCCGCAAGCACTTCCACCAGTGCCCGTGGCTCTCCAGCCGTTGGCTCCTCCACCAGCGCTGCCGTAAACAAATCTTCCAACAACACCAAGACCACCACAGCCTCAACAACTGGCCTCTCAGCTCCCGCAGCCTTGAGCTCCATGAGAAGCCCTCCTCTTGATCTATCAACAGTCGAACGCAGGGGTCAGCCAACGGCTGTGCGTGAGCCTGTCATAAAGAAGTCGCGCCCACATGATCTCGAGGAAGCGCCAACATATACTCCCACGGAGGAGGAATGGAAAGACCCCATGGCATACATGCGCAAAATCTCCCCAGAGGCCAGCAAGTACGGCATATGTAAAATCATTCCTCCCGAGTCGTGGAATCCCGATTTCGCCATTGACACCGAAGTAAGACTAATAATAATCCACGGCTCTTGTGAGGACGACCGAGTTGGTCGGATATTTCGACCCTGACCCAAACCTGCATGCTGACCTGACCTGAACTGGCTAGAAATTCCATTTCCGCACAAGAAAGCAAGAGTTGAACTCTGTCGAGGGTAGTAAGTCTTGACTTTGCAACCCACATGTTTCAACCCTTTTTTTTTTTCTGTTCTTTTCTTTTCTTCTCTTTTTCCATCCGAGTCTCCCCACTGACGCACCCACCAACGCTACAGGCACACGGGCAAACTTGACCTATCTGGATGCGTTATTCAAATTCCACAAGCAACAAGGCAACAATCTCCATCGCCTGCCCTATGTCGACAAAAAGCCCCTGGACTTGTACAAGCTCAAAAAGGCTGTCGAGGCCCGGGGCGGCTTTGACAAGGTATGTAAGCTCAAGAAATGGGCTGAAATCGGCCGTGATCTTGGCTACAGCGGAAAGATCATGTCATCGCTGTCAACATCTCTCAAAAACTCGTACCAAAAATGGCTTTGTCCATACGAAGAATATCTGAGACTTGCCAAGCCCGGTGTCCATCAACAGCTTGAGCTTGAGTATGGCGGCCCCTTGACACCCAGCCCAGCCCAAACACCCGTCAAAAAGTCAACAGTGAACACCCCTGCTGCTGCTGCTGATACCGAGTCCCCCACCGTTCGCGCCAGCGATGCCTTGAACGCTACCATCAAGCAAGACAACACCGAGGAAGATGGCGATGTTTCCATGACAAATGCACCCTCGCCTCGCAAACCGACCGGCTTCCGAGCCATCAATTCCGGCTTCACCGCTGTTAACGCCGGATTCACCAGCGTCAACAAAGCATCCGCCACTACCGACGATGCCCAGTCGACTCCACAGCGCGCTGCCGCTAGCCCTAAGGCTTCCGCAAAGAACACGCCCTTGTCAGAGGTCAAGCGCCGTATGAGCCTCGAGAGTGCCGATGGCCAAAAGGACGCAACCGATAAGGAGGATGGTGACGCAGGTGGCAGCCGCCGCAGCAAACGCCTTAAGAAGGACAATGTACCTACAGTTGCTGGGTCTCACATGTCTCTTCTACGCCCCTGCCTTCCGAGAACACATCGCGATGAAAATTCCGTGCCCGGAGAAAATTGCGAGACCTGTGGAAAGGATGACTCGGCTGAAGCTCTTCTCATTTGTGACTCTTGCGATCACGCCCACCACGGTAGCTGTCTTGATCCTCCCCTAAAACAGGCCCCTGGAGCCGAGTGGAACTGTCCCAGATGTCTAGTTGGCGACAACCAATTTGGCTTTGAAGAGGGCGGCCTTTATTCACTTAAGCAGTTTCAACAAAAGGCCGCCGACTTCAAGCAGGGCTATTTTGAAAAGAAGATGCCCATTGACCTGCATCTCGGCTGTGCTCGTCCAGTCACCGAGGAAGATGTCGAAAACGAGTTTTGGCGCCTGGTGGCTGACATTGAGGAGACGGTTGAGGTCGAATATGGTGCCGACATTCACTGCACCACCCATGGATCTGGCTTCCCAACCATTGAGCGTCAACCCACCAACCGGTACTCGTACGATCCCTGGAACCTCAATGTCCTTCCCCTGGGCCCTGACAGCCTCTTCCGCCATATCAAGTCGGATATTTCCGGAATGACAGTTCCCTGGGTCTACGTTGGCATGATCTTTTCGACCTTTTGCTGGCACAACGAGGACCACTACGCCTACTCGGCTAACTTCCAGCACTTTGGTGCCACCAAAACGTGGTACGGCATCCCGGCCTCAGACGCCGAAAAGTTTGAGCAAGCCATGCGCGAGGCTGTCCCCGAGCTTTTCGAGACGCAGCCTGATCTGCTGTTCCAGCTTGTTACACTGCTTACTCCCGAGCAGCTCAAGAAGGCCGGCGTCAACGTTTATGCCCTTGATCAAAGAGCTGGCCAGCTCGTCGTCACCTTCCCTCAGGCATACCATGCCGGCTTCAACCACGGCTTCAACTTCAATGAGGCCGTCAACTTTGCCCCTTCCGACTGGGAGCCGTTTGGTCTTGCGGGTGTGGATCGCTTGCAAGAGTTCCGTCGCCAACCCTGCTTCTCTCACGACGAGTTGTTATGGACAGCTGCCGAAGGGACGTCTGGTCATGCGCTTAACATCCAAACGGCCAAGTGGCTGGCGCCGGCCCTAAAGGTTGTGCAAACACGAGAGCTTCGACTACGAGACAGTTTCGTCTCAAAACACGTGCAGTCTTCGTCTCATTCCTGTCCATTGAGCGAATCCAAAGACGCCGGCTCGTCCTCGAAATGCCCCCTCAAGTTTGTTGTTGAGGATGTCGATGTTGCCGAGGACGAGTATGGCTGTGTCCACTGCAAGGCCTTTAGCTACTTTTCGCGATTCAAGTGTCTCAAGTCTGGTAAGGTGATTTGTCTCACCCACGCAGGCACGTATACTTGCTGCGGGGCCAGCGAAGAAGAGCGTTTCCTGGGCGATGGCCACGTGCTCTACTACCGCAAAACGGCAGAAGAGATCGAAGCTACCTGCCAAAGGGTTGCCGGCAAGGCGTCTGCCCCAGACTACTGGGAGAAAAAGTACGCCAAAATGCTCGACGACGAGACTGTACCTTCTATCAAGACTCTACAGAAGCTGCTGCACGAGGGTGAGCGCATCCCCCATGATTTGCCTTCGCTTCCCCAGTTGAAAGAATTTGTCGACCGTTGCAATCAGTGGATTGAAGAAGCCAACTACTACATTGTGCGCAAGCAACAAAACCGGCGCAAGAGTGACAGGGTTTGTTCTGGCAAGCGACAATCAATTGACGAGACCAATAACAAGGAACATCGCGACTTACGAAGCTTCGCCCGGCTACTGCAAGAAGCTAAGCGCATCGGCTTTGAGTGTCCTGAAATGGGTCTCCTGGAGGAGCACGCAGCTGCCATCAAGCAGTACTGTGTCAAGGCCGACATGTTTCTCAAGGCTGCGCAAGCCCCCGGTGCCTTTGTGGACCAGCACATGAACGGGGGGCTCATTCAGAAGTTTGAGGACATCCTGGAGGAAGGTCGCAGCTTCAATGTCGAAATTGATCAAGTCAACAGCCTGGAGCGCGAGCTCGGCCGGCTGCGGTGGAATGAAAAGGCACAGCAGGATCGCATGCGCATCTTGACGCTGGAAGAAGTGAACGCGCTGATTGATGAGGGCGAGCATTTGAACATTGCGCGCTACAACGATCACCTCACGTACTATCGCAACCAGCGGGAAACCGGCGAGAACTGGGAGAAGAAGGCCACGGAGCTGGTCAACGCCGAGAACATACACTATGCGCAGCTCGAGTCGCTGTCTACACAGGTCCAGACACACCGCGTGCCAGTCAACCCGGCGACGTTGCTTCAGGTGGACCGAATATTGTCGAAGCAGCGGGAAGCCTACAAGCAGATTGCGGACATGAACGAGCAGGCCCAGAGCGATGACGTGCGCGAGCGCCCGCGCTACTCGGATGCGCATGAGCTGACCAAGCGTCTGGAGGAGCTCAACTGCAAGCCCAATGGCTCTGTGGAGCTGGACCGCGAGGTCAAGCGACACGAGGACTGGATGCGCAAAGGCAAGAAGCTGTTTGGCAAGGCAAATGCTCCACTTCACATTCTCAAGACACACTTGGAGTATGTTCTGGAGCGCAACATGGACTGCTTTGACATTGTCCACGATAAGCCCCGCGACCCGGCCGAGCCTGCTTCGCGTGAACCCAGCCCCGATTCGAAGCCTGCAAGATGGGAAGACCCGGCTAGTCGCGAGGTGTTTTGCATCTGCCGACGCGTAGAGGCGGGCATGATGATAGAATGCGGCATGTGTCACGAGTGGTAAGACTGTTCTATTTTTGGCGTTTGTTGGTGGGCGAAGGTGGAGGGGAGTGGGGTGTCAAGGTTGCTAACATTGTATGTGCTAGGTACCACGGAAAGTGCTTGAAAATTGCCCGAGGCAAGGTCAAGGACGACGAACAAATGCACTGGTCCTGTCCGATCTGTGATCATCGTGTCAAGATTCCCCGCGATGCTGCGCGGCCGAAGCTGGAGGACCTCATCGCATGGCGTGACGAGATTCCTCTCCTGCCGTTCCAGCCCGACGAAGAGGAGCTTTTGAACAAGATCATCGACAACGCGTCAACGTTCCGAGAACACATCTCGGGCTACATCAACCCGGCCATGTCCTCACGGGCCGAAGCCGAAACGCAGCGTTTCTACTTGCGCAAGGTTGAGGGCGCCGAGGTCTTGCTGGTGCGCGAGACAAACTTCCTCCGTCAGGAGCTCTACAAGTGGTGCCATATAGCTCCGGATCCACCGACGCTCATTGAGGAGTCGAAGAGTACGCGCAAGCCACGGCCGACCAAGCTGCAGAAGATGCTGGCTCTCTACGGCGTTGAAGACCCGGATGACCTGCCTGAGTCTGTCCGGGGCAAAGCGAGTAGCTTGCGCCGCAAGTTGCGACCTAGTCTGCCGCCTACCACGAATGGGTCGGGCGGGCCGTCGGGCACGTACGCGAACGACCCATTCCGAAGCCAGAACGCGCAGCAGCAGCACGGGCAGCAGGGCCACGGCGGGCCATCGTCGTCGCACAACCAGAGCATGATGGAAGACAGCGACCAGCCGCACATGTCGCTCGAGGACCGGCTGTTGCGCGACATGCCGACAGGCCTGGACTTTGGCATGGAGCAGGACAAGCGGCAGGCGCTGGACGTGCTGGCGCGCACGCCGCTGGGGCGCGAGAAGGCCATCAGCCTGTTCGGACCCGACGTGTGGGCGGGCGTGGCGCCGATTCCAGGGCCGGAGCCGCTGCGGCCCGGGCCGTCGGGCATCCGCGAGAGCATAGAGACGGCGGGCAACCGGTCGGCAATCAACAGTCTTTTGGACCACTGAGGGTGTGGGGGCCGCGGGCACTGAATGCCGGTCAACGGGGTAGTTTGGTCTATCTCTGTATCGGATCGGAGGCTACTTTTCTTTGGTTTTCCGTTCTTGCTTTGTCAAAATTCCCGAGTCTTTTTTTTCTTCTTTTCTTTTCTTTTCTTTGTTTTTTTTTTCGCGCCTTCATTTCTCCGGGATATCGTTGTTGATGGCCGGCCGGGGCCGGCTTGGTTGGACTTGGGTTGGATTCGATTCCCTTGTTTCTTGGGTTGATACTATTTCTTTTTCTGGTTCCATATTTTTGGGGTTGTCTTCTTTTTTGGCGCGTGCAGTTTATTGCACGGCGGGAGTTTCTGCTGTATTTTCCGAGGGAGACGGACGAGCTTCGTGATACTCTGTGTCTTTTAGCTTCGTGGTACTTTGTGTCTTTTATTATTCTTAATATGTACATCATGTTTTCCAAGACGACAGACAGATGCTGGGTCAGATACGGACGAGTCACGTGACACACAGGAAGACACGTCATGTCACGAGTACACGAACGTCACGAGCATACACTCACACCAGCAACAGACAGCGCTGTACGGAGTGAGTATGACTACTGGTTTTCTTGGATGGGGTAATGTAGATCGCGGCAATGAAACGACAGCCAGATGCATATAGAGTTTCCGGAAATCGTGATCAAACTACGGATCGTATTTATCTATGGAGCCCGTTGAGGCGAGGGAAATACCAGGATGGCCCAGCCGCCGTAGGCACCGCAGATCGAAGACCGCGGCGCCAGCAGCCAGAAGCTTTCCCTCAAAGGCCCATGAAATTGGGAAAGAAGAAGAAAGAAGAGGAAGTGGGACAGAGCGAGGAAAATTCGCGGCCTTTTTGAAGGCGTCGTGAATTGTGGGGCTCGCTCGCGGGCTTCTGGTCACGTGACCGCAGTCCCTGTTTTTCTTCTTCTTCTTCTGATTAAACTGGGGAGCCGAGGGCTGGACGGCGGCTGGGAGCCTCCAGGGTGGCAGCTGTCACTTCCCACGGCTGACAGCTGGCGGCAAGCTCCCCGGCGGAGCTGAAGGTTCTAGTAATCTAGCGTTGGTGATTGGCTGCAGTGGGCCGAGGAAATTCGGGTTCGCCCCAAGCAGAGCGAAAGGCTTTTGAAGCTCTTGAAGCCGGGAATCTGAACGTGACAAGGCGAAGATAATTTCTGGAGAACTTGACATCAATTCTTTTTTGTTTCCTTGATTCTGCCTGTTTGCCGACTATAGAATACTCTGGAATTTTTTTAATCTTGAATTATTTCCTCTTTATTTTTTCTTGCTCTTCTAATCTTCTCACAATGGCTGCTCCGCGGATGGGATTGACGGCTCTGCGCGGTGAGTTTTCCCTTCTGTGTTTTCTGCCTTGCTTCTGGCTTCCGATGCAGCCCAGCGTCTGCGCCGAGGAACACGCCGAGGAGGATCTTCTCGGGGCTTCGACGGCGATGCGGCGATACGGCGGCGATCCCCGCCTGCGATGACAGCTGCCCTGGCTGATGACCGTGGATACGCCCCGCTGCTGTCTGTGGACTAGCTCCGAGATGCACATGTGCGCCGGTGCCGACGCCACCGGGCTCCGTGCCATCGTCATCGTCATCGCCGATTGCGTCTCCGTCTCTGTCGCCGTCGCCGTCCCCGAACTTTGCGACTGGCCGCTACAGCCCTGACTTGATCCTCCTCTCGCCAATGCCCACCTCGCGTACTGCACTGTCCCGTGAACACGGCCGCTAACATATCCCGACGTCCCTCCCCCGAATAGCTTCTATGCGCCCCAGCCTCGGCCTTACTCAGACTCGCCTGCCGCAGATTCTGCTGGCCTCCGCCATGTCCACCTCGTCTTCTCGGTGCGTATCCGACTCTGACTCCGTTCCCGGCCCCGACCCTTACCTCGCCCTGCCTACCACCCCGCATGCCGTGCCGTGCCATGCGCCGTGTCTTGTCTCCTTGACTAACCCTAGCCCGTCCCCGGCCGACCAGCCCCGCCGCCATCATCGAAAAGACATCCATCGCCCAGAGCCAGGAAATCCTCGACGGCCAGCGCCTGCACCGCCCCGTGTCTCCCCACCTGGCTGTCTACAGCCCCAAGCAGACCTTCTTCACGCCGTCCATCTGGCACCGCATGACGGGCAGCATCCTGTCCGGCTCGCTGTACGCCTTCAGTACCGCCTACCTGGCCGCCCCGCTGCTGGGCTGGCACCTCGAGTCGGCGTCGCTGGTGGCCTTTGCCGCCGGCCTGCCGCTGGCTGTCAAGGGCGGCCTCAAGTTCTTCTTTGGCTTCCCCTTTGTCTTCCACTTCATCAACGGCATCAGACATCTGACGTACGACGTGCTGCTGGGCTTCTCTAAGTCGCAGATCAAGAAGTTTGATGTGCTGATCTGGTCGTCGTCGACCGTTGTTGCCGCCTACCTGGCCTTTCTGTACTAAGCAGTAGCAGACCCAGCTGACGCAGTAGACGCAGCAGATGCCAGCGTTTCCTTTTCTTTTCTTGCCCGTCCCCGGGCATCTCTTTCTTCTCTCTCTGTATCCCTCTCTCCCTCTGCCTCTCTCCCTCTGCCTCTCTCCCTCTGCCTCTCTCCCTCTGTCTCTCTCCCTCTTTCTCTCTCTGCCTTTTCTTTGCTGTTCTTTTTGTCGCCTGGTCAGGTCGGGTCGGAGCCGTTGTAACTTAGATTCCATAAAAGAACAGTGCAACAAAGCCATGCACACGACACGAACATCGTGAGTGACATGGCTCTTTGCTTCTACACTGTTGAAATTTCTAAACAAGAAAAAAAACATACCCAAACAAAAGGAAAACGAGCCAAAAGAATCCCCGAGGCCGGCGTCCCGTCTTCTGGGGGCGCGTGTACTTTGATTGCTTACAACAAAACAATAACAACAACAACAACCAAGTGACTGTCAAACTGAAACGAGACACCAGAGCCCAACCAAAAAGAGAAAACAAAAAGCAAGTCAATGTTGCAATGCGCCGTCCCAAATCGTACAATGTACAAGAACTCAAATAGCCAGATGTCCCACCGCGCAACGCCCAAGTAAACCCAAACATGCCAAAAACAATAAACAACTGACAGAGGGGGAGAGTCGAGCTGGAGATGGCAAAGGCCTAGCCCTGGCTAGCATAGCAGAATGGCCATGTTCAGGGCCTGCATATGAAGCTGTTCCTCTTTCTCTTGCCTCCCTTCTCCCCCCCCTCTCTCCTGGGCTCTGCCGCTCCTACTCAATGTACCGCGCGTCCAGCACCAGCTTGTTCAGCCGGTGGTTACCCAGCTGCAGGATGCGCTCGCCGATATTCTTGCCTAGGAACTCCACCATATCCGCCGCCTCCGAGCCCGTGCCGCTGACGCCGTTGGCCTCAACACTAATCTCAGACCCGGAAATCGACGCCACAGCCTGCACAATGGCGCCCAGCAGCATCTCGTAGTCCAGGCTGCGCTCGGCGCCCTTGTCCTTGAGCGGCACCAGCACCGCCGCGTCAAAGTCCTTAAGCGTCTTGACGACCAGGATGCGGATCGACTCGGGGCCGCCGGCCGCCGCAAGGCCCAGGATGGCGCCGTACAGCACGGGCACCGGCTTGCTGGGGTCCAGGAAGTACTTGAGGCACGTGCGCGTCAGCTTCGGCCGCAGCAGGTGGTTGGACGTGGCGTAGCGCGCGGCGAGCTTGCCGACGAGCGAGGCGGCGAACTCGCGCAGCTGGTACTGCGTGCGGGTGCTTTCGGGCGAGTCGTCGGCGCCGAGCTTGCGCGCCATCAGACACGTGAGCACGGGCGACGAGATGGGGCTGGCGTAGGGGTCGAGGAAGAGCGACGTGTTAGAGATGAGCGCGCTGGTTAGCTCCATCATCTGGCGCAGCACAAAGAGGTCGTCCAGCCGGTGCGTCACCTGGTTGGCAATGTAGTTGATGAAATAGGGCACCAGCTGGTGCAGGCCCGGGTCGTCGCGCACCGAGGCCAGGGCCGCCTGGCGCAGCCGCTCGACTTCCTCGTCGGGCGTCTCGTCCAGTACGGCCGCCTGGATCTTGTCAAAGTACAGCACCATTTCCTTGCTGATGACGTGTTTGACGGACGGCTTGAGCGGCGCGCCGTCGTTGCCGGCGAGCGCCGAGAGCGCGGGGTTGGCGCCAGTGCCCTTGGGCACGAGCTCGTGGGAGCGTGACTCGGAGAAGACGGGGTTCTGCGGAATGGCGGGCTGTACACCTTCAATGGCTAGCCAATGGGCTGTTGTGGGGGGGCGGAGACGACTGATGTCAGTAGGCGCACGAGGTGTATATAAAGGGAGAAAATGAGCGCGGTTGCAGTCTCGACCTACCGGTGAACATGATGTCACGGGGCACTTTGGGTAGCGGTGCATTGATCAGCTTCTCAAAGTCGACCTCCTCGTCTTCAATGTAGTACAGCGGCTGGCCAGGCCCCAGACTTGCCTCGCCGTAGCGCAGCGGCCGCGTTGAATCGTAGCCGTACAGGGGCTCGACGTCCAGCACCTTGAGGGCCATGGAGACGTCGTTGACGGTCAGCGCCGTGCGGCCGCAGGCGCGCATGAAGCGCAGCGCCTCGACGGTCACCTGGCCCAGGCGGTACTCGGTGTCCTGTGTGAGCGTGCGCAGCGCCTCTTCGCCGATGTTGGAGATGCCGACGGACTCGGCCACGTCGCGGACGTTTTCCGGGTTCCAGAGCAGCTTGGGCTCGTCGCCTGCCATTTTGCAGAGTGTGTTCGGTTCGGGGTCGAGACGGGGCGGGCGTAGGGCGAAGGGCAAAGGGCGGATGACGAGGACACAAGGGCTCTTGGCTCGGCTTGTATGCGATGCAAAGGGGCGACGCGTGCGGCTGTGGAGAATTGCTGTCGTTGTGAATTGATATCATGCAGCTCGGGGATCGTCGAGTCACAGCTGAAGAGGCCTGCGAAATGGGTACAGCAGGAATTGGAATATTCGGGCGGCCGTTTCTGCAGCTGGACGTGTGATGAGGCTCGAAAATGAAAGTGGGAATTAATGCCTGCAAGGCTGAGGGGCAAGGCTGACAAAAAGGCAGCTAAAGTGGGGCATGACGTTTGAGCTTCACATTGACTTGACTGCAACAAACACCAATAAATACGCTGGCGCTACGCTATCTATGCACATCTACTAAACACGCTCGACTGCTACACCTGAACTTCGCACACCTCCGATGCTGCTTCTCCCTCTGGCGCCTCCTCCGCCACGCCAATGTTGCTCACGATGATCAGCGCGCCCACGTACAGCCCAGCTGCAAGCAGAAACGGCAGACCGACCCACGACCCGCCCATCTTGAGCCCCAGGCGATACAGCGCGCCCATGACAGGGCTGGCCAGCACGATGCCGATGCTCTCCAGGAAGCCAATGACGGAGTAAAGCACCGCGTTGTTGTGTGGGACCATTGACGTCATGAGGCCGCGCACAAAGATGGAGTACCCGAAGCCAAACGCCGACAGCGCAACGCCGCCAAAGAGGAACACCGACTGCGAGGCCCTGGCCACCACGCAGATGCCGATGATCTTGAAGACCATGCTGACGCGTGCCAGAATGAGGTCTTTGGTGCGCGGGCCTACTATCCTCAGGAGCATCTTGGTGGCCGTGGGCAGCACCATGAGCAGCAGCGTCAGGCTGCACGCCGACTGCACCGAGACTAAAAGGCCAGCCTAAGTCTGTGTTAGTATGGGCATACGCACTCGGACACAGCGTAGCCGCGAGAAATGCTCGCTCACCTTGCCCCAGGACCACTGGAACTTGTTGGTCACAAACTGCAGAAGCACCACCTGCGAGTCTCCGAAAGTCACCAGCACCGTGCTGATCAGCATCAGCCCGACTTGGCGTTCTTGCGTGGCTAGCAGGTGCAGAAATTGGCGACACCGTGCGAGATCAGCCTTGGCTGACGCGACAAAGTCTTGCCAGTGCGTGGTAGTCGAAGTCGCAGCTGGCTTCGGCAGGGGCTCCGCCGGGATGTCCTCTGGCGACCGGGTCTCCGGCATGCAATAGCCAAACACGCTTAGCATGGCCATGATGGAAATACCAGTGTAGATGGACATCCAGGTGCCGATTCGTATGAGGTAAAAGGTGATGCCGCCGCCAATAAGACTGCCGCCCATGAGTGACGCGCCGAGATACGAAAAGGCTGTCGATCTGCAGGCACCGGGTCAGTAACTGAAGCATTGTTGATGGCCTCGTGTATTGCATTGCTTTCATACCGCTCGTCGGGGTCGCAGACATCGGCGACTATCGTATACAGCATGGTAGGAAACATGGCGATTCCGCCGCCCAAAAAGCCAAACAGTGAACAAGCCCAGATGAGTCTGAGATTGAAGACCTCGGGAAAGGCGCCTATCGGTAGGGTTAGCCACATTCCGGCCTCTGCATTCCCTCTCCCTGTCGATCAACGATGCAGACTTACAAATGACGGCAACAAAGATGTTGCACAGCGTCACTCCCAGCAGAGAAGTGCCCAGCACCAGATTCCTCCCGTACCGATCGGCGGCCAAGCCACACGGCACCGACATGATGAGGCACGGCACCAGGCTGAACACAACAGTCCACGACTGGATCACAGACAGCTCGTTCTGCACGGCCTGGTCCTTGCAGTGGGCCACAAGGCCTGTTGCCAGCATGGTGTTACACAGAAACTCCTCCTGCGCCTGGACCAGCGACGTGCTCATGATGGTCAGGTCGGTCATGGTGATGAGCATGAACAGACAGCACAGCCCGACAATAAAAAGCCGTCGTGGGCGCGGAAGACCGGCGCAATTGCGGGTAGCCGCCGCCCCGTCAGCGGCGACAGGCTCGCGCGGGGCGGCGCCGAGGAGGGGGTCTTGCTCCGAAGGGGCCATGGATGGATGGTGCCTGCTGGAGGGGACAAGGGAAGGGCCAAAAGAGAGACGTCGCGCAAGAATGCTGCCCAGTTCCAGACTGGTGGTGCCCGTGAAAAAGCCCCCGGGGTAGAGTAGAAAATGCCTCGTTCTACCACCAGCGCTACTCCATGAAAAGCCGGCTGATCCTGGGTACTCCGAGTGCACAGGAGCAAGACGAGAAAGAAGCAAGGCAAGCAACGCCCGAGCCACAGAAAAGAAATGAGGTGCGAAAGAGGAGACGACTTGCAGGCTACCGCAATGCCACGCTTCTTTATCAATCAGTGACGGGGAGAATACGGAGAAAGAAAAACCCTCCAGGAAAAAGTCACTAGCGGCAAACCAGGCTTATCAATCTCTGTGGATGTGGGTAGACATGACTGAGTTGGCTTAGTCTCAGGGGAGACGCCGAGTAGGAATTGTGTTGGATGTTGGGGCGGCCACACGCTAAGACGAGCCAACAGAGGAAAAGGAAAGGGATTCATAGGGGTTACGGGACGGGAGAGTCCGCTGGATGGACTCGGAAGCAGCACGGGTGGGATTTCGGAGGGGTCTCATGGTATATGGCGGTATAGTTGTATGGCTGTGGCTGGCTGTGGCTGGCTGTGGCTGGCTGTGGCTGCATGTAAGTGGACGCTCGCCACAGACCAAGCAAGCCACCCTTTGGACAACGGCAAGTATTCTAGAAGCCTTTCGCACGCCAAGCGACGGGAAACCAGCGCACAAGTACAAACGAACCTTTATGGGATTCGACTGCCTGCGAATCAGGCCTTGATTCATAATCACAAAAGGGGATTCTCCAAGATTCATTCGATATGCTTGACTTGTGCTACAATAGGCGCTGCTCTGCTTATGTAATTAAGTGCAGTTATCAGCCCCGTCTTGGCAGTTGCTCTGGCCGAGGCTCCGTCTTGCATCTAGAGGAAGCCACAAGCACGAGCAGGCAAAGCCCCGGGGAAGGAGGGGGACAAGCGGGGTAACTGCTGTCCTCGTCGACTTCCCAGCTGATTGGGCTATAAGGGAGGCAAGGGCACCGGTGCTCTTGCGCCTTTGATTGGCTGAAGAGGCTATAATTCTTACCGAGTCCTACTACCGAGGAAGGCAAGATGGCAGATTGCGAGCTGAAAGCAGTAATTGCTTTTTGGATGGCAGCCCCACTTTCAAGAGCTCATGGCCGTTTTGGGGAGGCGCCGAAAAGGTTAAATCTACAAGGTTGGAGCTTTGGACACATCAGAAGCTCTTGCTCTTCTTTCCCAACCAAACACCAACACTTGTCTCAGCCATACAATTGCCCTCCCCTCGCCTTTTCACCAGCACCATCATCAGATAATCCTCCACAATGGCTCCCAAGGTTCTCGTCGTGCTCACCTCGTACTCGAAGATCGAGGCCATGGACCGTGAGACCGGTTGGTTCCTGGTAAGCAAGCACCGGCCTCCTGCCCCCCCCATAGACAGCTCCCCTCTTCTAACCAGCTCTCCTCCCTCTCCTCCGACAGCCCGAGCTCGCCCACCCCTACGACGTGCTCAAGGACAAGACCGAGATGGTCTTTGCGTCGCCCAAGGGCGGCGTGGCCCCGCTCGACCCCGGCTCCGTCAAGGCGTCCGAGGCGGACGCGTCGTCGCAGGACTTCTTCAAGAACCACAAGGCCGTGTGGGAGAACACGCAGAAGCTGTCGACGTTTGTCGGCCGCTCCGGCGAGTTTGCCGCCATCTTCTACCCCGGCGGTCATGGCCCCATGTTCGACCTGGCCACTGACGCCGACTCCATTGCCCTGATTGCCGAGTTCTACGCCGCCGGCAAGCCCGTCGCCGCCGTCTGCCACGGCCCCGGCGTGCTGGTCAACGTCAAGGACGCCAACGGCGAGTACATTGTCAAGGGCAAGACCGTCACCGGCTTCTCCAACTCGGAGGAGGACATTGCCGGATACACGCCCTACATGCCCTTCATGCTGGAGACCGACATCCAGGCTGTCTCGGGCGCCACCTATGTCAAGGCCGAGAAGGACTGGGGCCCCAAGGTGGTTGTCTCGGGCAACATCATCACCGGCCAGAACCCGGCCTCGGCCAAGCCCATTGGCGAGGCGCTGGTGAAGGCGCTGGGCCTGTAGATGCATGTAGGCGATCCGGTGCTGGGAAATAATGAATAATAAACAATAAACAAGCAATATAAACAGCATTGCCACACGTACCGCAGCTTTTTTTGACCGTAAAACAAACAAGTAGATGTACATCGACATGCAAGGAAAAGAAAGGAAAAGAAAGGAAGAAAAAAGACAGAAATCCCACATATACTCCAAAGACAATGCAGACATGACACAGAAAAGAAAATAAGGCAAACAGGCAAACACAGAGACACCAGGAACCCGAGATAACCCCCACCCGTACAATGACCCACACCAAAACAACACGCGCCGCGCCGACTCTTCCCTCCCCGAGACAGACAGACGTCAGCCAGTCCCAGGCCTCTTCTCATCTCCGGCCGCGGCCACGGCCTCCCATGCCGGGCATACCCCCCATGCCAGGCATCCCACCCATGCCAGGCATCCCACCCATGCCTCCCATGCCCATCTGCTGCATCATCTGCTGCATCTGCTGCATGTTGGGCATACCGCCACCGCCGCCACCGCCGCCGCCACCGCCACCGCCAAGCATGCCCATCAGGCTGCTGAGATCAGGCATGCCGCCGCCACCCATTCCCGGCATGCCACCCATGCCGCCCATGCCAGGGAGTCCGGGCATGCCACCGCCGCCGCCGCCTCCGCCGCCAGCGCCCATGGCAGCCATGCGCTTCTGCATGGCGGCCATCTGCGACTTGCTGTTGGCGCCGCCCATGGCGCTCTGGGCGCGCTGCAGGTTCTTCATGTTGCCGCCCATCTTCTTGGCCATGCCGGCCATCATGCGCTGCTGCGTGAGCAGGTCCTCGACCTCGCGCACCGACGTGCCGGAGCCGCGGGCTATGCGCGTCATGCGCGTGGGCTGGTCGGACAGCACCTTGCCGTCCGAGTCCAGCTCGGCTTCGGTCATGGAGTCGCAGATGAAAATCATGCGCTTCAGCTTGAGCGCGCCCTCCTCGTCGTCCATGCCCTGCATCATGTTGCCCATGCCGGGAATCATGCCGGCCATCTTGGACAGCGGGCCCATCTTCATGATGTTGGACAGCTGGTCGCGTAGGTCGCGCACGGTAAAGATTCCTTCTTGGATGTGCTTCATGGTGTCCTTTTGGTCCAGGTTGAGGTTCTGCACGTGCTCGACCAGCCCCATGATGTCGCCCATGCCCAGCAGTTTCTGGATAAAGCTCTGTGGTACGAAGCGCTCAAAGTCCAGCATGTGCTCGCCAGTGCCAATGAACACAATGGGGGTGTTGGTGGCGGCGACGGCAGAGATGGCACCACCGCCGTGGGCATGGCCGTCGGTCTTGGTGATGATGATGGCTCCAAAGTCGGCGGCGCTCTTGAACGCCAGGGCCTGCGACTCGGCCTGCTGACCAATGGATGCGTCCATGACCATGATGGTTTCGTCGGGCTGGATGGCGGCCTGGATGTCCATCATTTCCTGGAAAAGGGCAGACTCTTGGCGATGGCGACCAGAGGTGTCGACAATGATGACGTCAAACTTTTCCTTTTTGAACTTTTGCACGCCGTCGCGTGCCACGACGGCCGGGTCGGTCTCGGTCAGGGAGCCGTAGTAGGGGATTTTGGCCTTGGTGGCGTTCTGTTTCAGCTGGTCAAAGGCGCCGGCACGGAAGGTGTCGGCACAGACCAGGCAGGCCTTGAAGCCGCGGGACTGGTAGTGGCGGGCCAGCTTCGTGCACGTGGTGGTCTTGCCGGCACCCTGCAGACCGACGAACATGATGACATTGGACCGGCCCTTTTTTATCTTGAGCGGCTCGGCGTGCGGGTCGACGAGCTTGACCAGTTCGTCAAACACGGCTTTCTGGATGAGCCGCTTCTTGTTGACGGCCTGCGGGATATCTTTGAAGTTGACGGCGGCCCGGATCGATTTGCGGAGCTGGCCGACAAGGCGCACGTTGACATCGGCTTCGAGAAGGGCACCGCAGATTTCCTTGACCATGCCCTCGAAGGCCTGTCGAGGGAGGGAGAGCAAATGGTTAGCCGAGCCCAGACAAGCAACCCAACAATACACAAGACACGGCGACATGTTACAGGGCCTGCGGCGGCCGTGGCTCCGATGCGACAGCGACAGCGCCGGCGAGGCTGTAGAGGATGGGGACAGCGGGACTTGCCTGTTCGTCAACATTGGGTTCTCGGGTGAGCGTGTTGACAGCCCCATTAATGCGGCGGCCGAGATCTAGTAGAACCATGGCGGAGTATGTGTGGCGCAATTGGTGGGCAGAGAGCGGGCCGGGAAGTGTATCGGGCGGCGGGGATTAATATGTAAGTGTGTTGGCTTAGGTGGTGGAATTGGATGAAGTTGGATGAATGATTGGGGGTTCCGTGAACTTGGGATTGTGGGGGCAGCCTTGAGCCAGGCTGGCAGCTGTCGACAGCTGGCATTGTGGTACGGAGTAGGTTACACGGGGGGGGGGGCACAGGGTTATCGGGAGATCTTTAGTCGGCTGTATTGACAGTGACGATTAACTGACATGGACAGTTAACATGAATTACAGAGAAGATATGGTTGGACTGTAAATACTACTGCGTAATATGTGTCGTTATATCGTGTGGTGCTTCTTCTACATGTCCAACAAGGATAAGTCACCTCCAAGTCCCAGCTCAGGTCTAGCTAACCCTACCTATGTACATCTCCAGGGTTCTCCTCTACATACACCTCCAGGGCTACCCTCTCCTCCAACATCCCATTCGTCAGTTTGGCGGCCGAACCATGACCACTATGTCCATCTCAGCCCAGTGTTTAAAGTTGCGGATCTCCCCGGCCGACGCTGCTTGCGCCGTCTTCTCGTACGGGATGGAGCCGGCCTCATGAAAGCCCTTTTTCTGGTAGACGGGGTAGCCCTCGACGGTTGACTCGAGGTAGACAGGGAGTCCGTACTTGTCAGCCTGCGAGAGGCCCCAGGACAGGAGGATGGCTGAGATTCTGTTCCCCTGGTGCTTCCGGCCGACACCGAGCATGCTGAGGTAGAGGTGCGGCTTGGTGCTGTGCGTCTTCTCCCGCCCGGCAGACATCTGGCCAAAGAAGTGCCCGGCCACGTGGGGATTCGTTTTAGGTAGCGGTAGGTCGGGGCGCAGTGGCTTATCGCTGGCTTTGTAGCCGTTGGGGTGGTACGACCACTTGGAAAAGGCGACCATCTCGCCGGTGCTGACCTCCTCCACAATATGCACATAGTTGAGCTGCTCATCCATCATCCAATGGCGCACCTCATTTGCCCACCAGTGCCGATCCGGCGAATTGGGCTCCGTCTCGGGGAAGCAATGCACACGTATCACGTCGTTGTCGAAGGCATCGAAATAGACGCTGGTTAGGGCGTCCTCGTCGCCAGGCTGGATCCAGCGGCTGCGGTAGCCGGTAGGCATGGCCATGGAAAGTGTATCTCTGTCGAGAGTCGGTGGCAGAGATGGACGGTCTGGAGAGGGTACGGGACCCGAGCCGGGGCCGGGTCCGGAAGACGAGAGAGAAAGAGGCGGCATTGTGTGTGAGAGAGAGAGAGCAACTATAGCTGGCGATAGTGAGGCTTGGAAAAAGGAACAAGAGCAGGTAAAGACAAACTATTCAGAATCGCAGTTATATGCAATGTCAAAAAAGGCACGGTGCAGTGCAATACTTATATAGTCCTAGGATCGGGATGACACATCTATAATGCCGGCCTTGTATTACTCGTCCGGGTCTATTTGGGGGCTGAAGTCACCCAACACAGTGGCGGGGCTGTTGGCCTGTGATTATCATCTCCTTTTGCCTTCCTTTTTCTAATGTGTAGACGCCATGAATCTTGGGCTTAGTGCGGCGGGAATTTTGCCCCAAGAAAAATATAATAAAAAAGATGAATGAATGCCCAGTGTCAAAGCTTTCTCGGCCTGAATCCTGGTACCCGGGATCGAACCCAAGCTTGCATGTCTTCAAGACTTGTTGTAGACACACCGCACACAGACCGCCTGCAGCGGTGGATGCTGTTGTATGCGGCTTGGCCAAGATGGCAGTCCTAGAGAGTTCTAGTCGCTTGCAGTCAGTGGCTTAGAACATCGTATACATTCAAAGGATCAAGCTTACTTCTGTACAGCCCGGGAAAAAGGTGAAAAGGAGTGATGAGATGAAAAAAGAGGATTCCCGCATAACCATGAAGAGTTCCCAACTGGACAAAGCGGAGTTGATTCATTCTATTAAATGCCACACCTTGTGGTCTCACGGCGAATAGAGTGTGGCTCGAATCCTCTGGGGAATAAACTGGCGGGCCTGTTGTTCCGAAGCCGTCGGGAGGAATAGCCGCCTCTTATTCGGTCATCTGTGATGAGCTGGAGACGTTGGTCTTGGGGCATCCACCAAAAACAAACTGTACTGTCCCAGACTGAAACTTGCTTTGTGAGGGAAACAAGCTGTAAGTTGGAGCCGCCGGAGCTGTATGGCAGACTTTAATCCAAGGGCTCCAGGTGGTTATGACACTCCGTACAATGTCCCTGCTGAGAACCCAGCCCTGACGGTAAATAATCAAGCAGGGAAATAGCAAAGATATAGAGTTCTTCTCTTTGCCTGGCTTGGCTTCGACAGCTTTCTTCTTCAGTTGAGCTTTCGAGAACAGGAGGCATCTCAAGCGGCTCGTCGCTTGGCACGAATTCCGGCTCTTTGTTAATCCCTAGCACACAGTTAGTACACAATGAATTATGATGAGCCGGTATACTATTGTCATTGCCAACACTTACAAAGAGTCTGAAGTGCACCAATAGTGTACTTCTCTTCGTCGATAACGACCTGGACCTGCTCGGAGTTCTCGGCGCTCAGAAGAGACTTGCAAAAGCTCTCGACAAGGTGGATTTCTGCGGTCAACAAATGTAGCAGAATACCAGGAGTCGTGACAGCGAGCTCAAAGAGATCACGGCGCATACGACTCTCGAGAGTTTCCACAAGCTGCCTCCATTGCGAAGAGCCATCAAATGTCTCAATTGTGCCGTATCGCTTGATGGCACGATCCTGAAAGTACCGGTCCAGATGCTGCACAAGAGTGTCATGGGGATTCTGTGCTCGTGACCGCAGATATTGGCGAACAAGGTCGTGAACGATGTTGCGTGTGTCCATTATGAGTCGAGAGTTGAAGGTTGGAGGTTGGAGGTTGTTTTATAAGGGGAAGATGGCGATCTTGAGCTGGCGTGGGAAGACGACTAAGAAGAGATGAAGAGATGAAGAGATGAAGAGATGAAGAGATGGAGACACGTAGGAAAAGAAAAGAGCGGGTTGGTGCCTCCTCCGTTTGCATTCGCGATGGTGCGGCCAGAAGTGGCAACTGCGTCATAGTTGTTGACCGCGCAACCCCAGTGGGGACTTCCCTCCTTCCCTAGCCACAAAGACGGAAGTAGCATGATCTCCAACCAAGGAAGGCAAGTACACTTGGTCCCTTGGAAGGTGCCACAAAGATGCAAACACACCCAAGATGGGACGAACTCTTGGTGACACAAGCCGAGATAGGAAGGGGAGCCAACATGCACAAAGGCAGTTGCCCTCAGTTATCAGTACTCGAACGACATCTGAGTCTGAATCTGAATCAACAGCCGTGGCTTGTATTGTACTACCAGGGCGATGAGGCCATCTGATTCCCCAGCCATATTCCCGGGGATGCCTTTTCTAGTCTACCTGCTAGCAGCACCCACGGTAAATCTGTAAACGGTCTCTTGCCTCCAGCAACAGCTCTGACCGGGCTTCAGTCAGAACCACATGTACCAACTCCAAGAGCAGCCCGACCCTCTGTGAGAGCACCGCCACTGGTGGGAGCGTAAGCTGCTCGGGCCGCGCAACACTATCAAGATACTCGGCTGCCCGGGATGGGCCCGGATGTATGCCCAAATACCGAGTGTGGCAAAGTACAGGATCCACAGCTGATACGGGCCATAGCCGGTCGCAGCTGTCCTGGCCAGTGGTGCTTGCAGCATATAGCGCAACAGTTCGAAGGCGTGCAGAACTGCGTCCTTCGTGGCTGTATCACGTGCCCACGTCTTCATGTGGGTGGCGGCATCGTGGTAGTCTTGTGCCGACACTGCACGGCCGAGCACATGCCGCGCCCCTGCATATATCTGGCAGTCGACCACGTCTATGCGTAGGCCAATATGAGAAAGGTGGAATAGCACTTGAGGGCTACTGATGGGCCCAATCACCTCGGGGGCTTTGATACTAGAGCTGTTGCTACGATCAAAAGTGATGTTCCATGCGTCCAGTGCTGTGAATAGCATTTTGACGTCCTGGACTTCCGACAGAGCAGAGGCAATTCCGCAGCCAATATCGTTGCTTCCAGTCTCAAGGCATTTAGGCTGTAGTGAGGGGTAGCACATGTGCCAGGCAACACTAAGAAGCGCACCCATAACGACCATACGCGCAAACGAGGACCGGATATCGATGCCATGTCCGTGAACAGCCTGTCTTAGGGCATCCAGAAATGCCACAGGCCTGCCACCACCTGGAGACATGCGCATTGCATGGCCTCTTTCACGGTAAATATCCATCGTCGTGGCCTCCCAGACAGCTTCGTGGCAGGGCAGCGACAGCCGGATCTCGCGAGGGTGGATCCCGGCCACACGGCCAAAAAGAAGGCCATGGAGAATATCTAGCATAAAGGCCGTGAAGATCACTCGGCCTATGGCCTCTGTCTCGGCCCATCTGAGCCACCGGGCCTGGCTGTTGCCGGTACTACCAGCCCGGCGGTGGCCTCTTTGCTGGAGATGGCGCCCTCGTCTACAGCTGGGTCATTCATCTATGTGTTGTCATGCGCGTGGCCGATGAGCGGGCTTCCCTTCCTCAGCAGGCCGATCATAGTTCCATGGCGGATGACTAGGAGCCTGAGGGCCACAGAGTCCCAATATTCCCGAATAAAGGTTTGTAAGATGCGGTCTTGGAGTTCTGCAGGACTGCCATTTCCGACCATGTGCATCATACGAGCCAGCGAATCATGGTGGCCCGTGCCGGTCGTGTAAAATTGGCGAAAGTATGCGCAAAGAAGGGCTCGTCGGGAGCCGGAAAGCTCTTCTAGATGGCTATAGAGATGCTGGTTGAGACGTGGCCTGTAGCTGCGGCTTTGGCTGTCTTGATCTATCGGCGGTCGTGGAGGCAGCGACACTGTATAGAATCCCGACCGGCTGGTGGGGAGAGAGTCACGGTCATATGTTAATACACTTTCATATGCAGCCCCCAAACAACGGCCACCGGCAAACGAGGCGCTACTCGGGGGAAGGTGCGTGGATATTGAAGCATCAAAAAGCCACGTACTAAAGTCATCATGATCCCAGGTCTTCGGGTTGGCCTTGGTAGGGTCACGTAAGGAGTCAAATGGCGGACGCTGTGGAGAGGGGATGTGGCCGAGGAGCAGCGGCGCCGGCAAGGGGCCACTGCTAAAGAGATGGGCTTGCTGGTGCGGATGCAAATCTTGTGACTGTGGTGAAAGACGTTGTCCGGGAGAGTGTAACGACGGTAGGGCTCCGGTTATGGGCGGATGTAGGAGCTGGGGCTGTGGATCTGGCGTGCCAAATGTCGCAATGGGCGGCTCTAGAAGCATAGCAGGCAGCGAGTCCAGGACTTGTTCTTCGCTGTATTTCGGCTGTCGCTGGGGGGCTGTTGCCTTGTCGTTAATCTGTAAAGCCTCCGCCGTCCGGTTGTCCGAAGGTGAGGGCGCCGCGGCGCAAAATGTCGGCTCTCGATTACGGGGAACATAGGAAGAGCCATGTCGCTTTTTATGCCGGGCAAGCAAGTCCGCCCGCACAAACTGTTGCCTGCAGCTAGGAATATCACAGCAAAAGATCTGCTTTGGATTGTCTGTCACACAGTCAGTTGCAGGCAAACTTGACGAGGAGCGGAGCAAAAGGCCGGCCGGGGCTCACGGTTCAGCTGGTGCCGGTTGAGGTGCTCGGCGCGCGAATACAGTTTATCGCAGCCGGCAACGGTGCAAGCAAAGCGGCGGGGGGCGCCTTTCCGGCTGGCGCGTTTGTAGGTCTTGGCGGAAGTAGAAGCGCAGGTAGACGGCGAGGTTGGTGTCGAAATCGAAGGCCGGATGTCGTCTGCGGGGCGGGACTCGACAAGACTCGGGGATGCGGCAGTTGCCGTTTTGGAATCGCTAGTGTTAGTGTCGATATCCATGTTCTTTCCTAATTGTGTTTTCGAGTCTTACTACCGAGTTCTAGAAGGGCTTCTAGAAGGACCTGAGGCAGACTTCTAGAACAAAGAGAACAACGAGAACTTGGGAAGGAAAGGAGATGGACGAGACGGCAAGACTAGCAGACTGCCACCTACCTGCTCTGCCAAATCCCACGTCCATCTACACGGTCTAGACCCCCAAAGCTTGTTTATCTTTTTTGGATCCATCCTGCATTGTGCCATTTCCCTGGGACCCCCACGTGCCGTGATAGATTGCCGTGGGGGGACGGTAGCACTTGGACACTCGGATCAATCAATCAGAAACCAATCAAAAAAATCATACGTGGAAAGTGATTGATTGCAGGTCGTTGGACTGTCGTACAAAAACATCGGCCCAGACGTGAGCAGACGTGAGCTGGACCCTCGCTAGGGTTAGACCATGTGTAACCCCAAGTCGTGTAAATGAGCCCTCGGTGAGGCTTCGGTAAGCGTCGGTAAGGAGCCGTTTCCACTCCTTCGCGTCCCTGCTTTCGCGATACTTGTAAACACAGCAATTACTCTTTTTGCACTGCACCAGTACGTACCTTGGTACATTGCCACGTGACCTTTTGCCCACCATACAAAATTTGCATCTCTATTTGTGTGACTGTAGCCTTGTCGTCCTCATCATCACCATCACAGCCCTGTTGTCCTGCATCTACTAACGGCCTCCCATAAATGGACGGCATCGCCACCACCAATGCCACTGCCAGGCCGACGCTGCCGCTCAAACGCGCGTGCAGTGTTGCCACTTGCGACCAGCCGCCAACGGTAAAGAAGCCCAGGCTCAAGCCGGCGCCGGCCCTCTATGACCACGTCGTGCTCCGCCATTATTTCTCACGCGTCCAGACGCTGCGGGAATACCTGCTGAGGCAGCTGCCCAAGTCTTCGCGCATGCGCCGCAAGAAGATCGCATCGCTCGGCAGGAAGCCTCGGGGCGCGGAGAGCGAGGCTACTGCGGTGCTTGCGGCCTTTCTGGATTCGACGCTGGTCGGCATTCCCGACACTCTAGACGCATCGCTGGCCATCACCAACGGCAGCCGTGGCAAGGGCGCACCCACGGGCGGCAGCAAAACAACGCCGGACGCTGTCTCCGCAGAGCCTAGGCTCCCAAACATGAAGCAGCACTTTGCAGAGCTCTCCATGATGGACGAGTCCTATGTGACCTCATCCGGCAGCCAGCAGTCTGGTGGCTTTTGCCTATCTGACGTGAGTGTGCATCTCTCTCGATTAGTAGCCCCGCGATGCTAACCCCAAGGCCGCTCAATCCTCCAGGTTGTTGACTATTGTATCTGGTTCATCTTCCAGCGCAACGCCAGCGTCACCTATCCCAAGCACGTGCTTTGCGATGGCTACGAACGCGGCTGCGGCAACAGATTCTCCAACCGGGATCTTCTGGATCGGCCGATCCCCGGCTTGTTTCTCAAGCGCCGCAACGAACACGTCGAAATGCTCAAGAAAGACCCCTGGCCACAGATCCTGTCGCTCTTGGGCCGTGCCGGCGAGGACGTCATGGTGCACTTGCTTTTGAACTGCGGCGTGTTCATTGCTCTCAAAGGCGGAGTGGGCAATTTGTTCCAGCTGAGCGGTAGGTGCCGAATACGATGGGGGGTCTGGAGCCGGGTCTAACAGCTTCATAGGCGTCCCTCTCACCAGCATGCCGCTGCGGTCTCTGGGCCTCGAAAGCAACAAAAAAGCACCAATCAAAGCCGCCAAAGACGATGATCACGATGGCAGGACCCCGCTGTATACTCCGCTGCAGATCGAGTTCCTTCGGAGCCGCATGCTATATGGCCGCGCCGTGCTCACAACCAAGGGCAACATGAAGGCAGGGTTCCGACACATCCATGTGCTCAACCGATACCCGCTCACCGAGCTCGTCAAAGACGCCGAAAGCGATGTCCGCTTTGCGGTCGGCGACATCTCCACCGCCAAAATCATGGCCTACATCTTCCCCCGCCAATTTGGCCTGCACAATGTCTTCACGTCCAAGGTCGACTTCTTCAAAACAAGCCAGAAGTTCCAAGACTATACGATGCGCGACGAAGAGCTGAGCCTGCGTTTTGGCAGGCTCATTAGCGGCACGAGGCAGCTTGATATCAAGATCCCCAAGAGACTCCGCGGAGACGCCCACAGACTCGTCTGGAGGCTGCAGATCCTACACAACCGCTGCTCGTACTCGGAGCTGTTGAGGCACTACTGCCCGACTCAGCTTGACTCGTCTCGAAATGCTGCACATCGAACTTCGCCACAGTCCTCGACTGCCTCTACATCCACGCCCCACACCACGAATACCAGCAATGTCGTTTCATGCTCAGGCCTCAAGGCGATGGCAAGACGAAAGACGGGCAAAAAGATGCGCCGCAAAACCCGCACCACCATCACCGTGGCTGACGGCCAGCAAATCACCGACTTTGCCACGTCAACTTACCAGGTCTCGGCCTTCTGCCAGGCCGTCATGTCCAAGATCGTCCCAAACGAGTTCTGGGGCACTGGCGAGGACCAGCAGCTCAACAAGGACAGCGTCATGCTCATGATCGACCGCTTTGTGAAGCTCCGCCGCTTCGAGAAAATGACGCTTCACGATGTGGTGCAGGGCCTCAAGATAACCACCATGGACTGGCTCGCCCCGCCGAGTCTCCGCGGCAACAAGATGAGCCAAACCGACCGCAGCAAACGACTCGAGATGCTGCACGAGTTCATGTACTATGTCTTTGACTCGATGCTGATTCCCCTCCTGCGCAACAACTTCTACGCCACCGAGTCCAACAGCGACCGCCACCAGCTTTTCTACTTCCGCCACGACGTCTGGAGAGCACTCTCAAGCCCGGCCCTGGCCGACCTCAAGAAACGCATGTTTGTCGAGATGAGCACGCCGCTCGCCGAGGCCACGCTTTCGTCGCGCCCCCTGGGCTTCAGCTCGCTCCGTCTGCTCCCGAAAGCCACCACCATGCGGCCCATTATGAACCTACGCAGGCGCCAGATGGCCAAGGGACCCAAACAGAACCTCGGGCCGTCCATCAACTCGCTGCTGGCGCCTCTGCACAGCGTGCTGAAGATGGAGAAGAAGCGCCGGCCGCATCTCATGGGCTGCTCGTTGGGCGGCATGGAGGACATCTTTGCACGCCTGAAGAGCTTCACCCTTGGACTTCCCACCCCTTTGCCACGGCTATACTTTGTCAAGGTCGATGTGCAGTCCGCCTTTGACACAATCCCACAGTCGGCCATGATGAAACTGGTAGGCCAGATCCCCAAAGAGACTCACTATGTCGTCGGCAAGCATATAGAAATCAAGCCGGGACCCAAAACTTCGGGCCCGTCGAGCACTGCGGAGGACGGACGGCCAACTCGTAGGTGGGTCAACACGGCCATTTCGGGACGGGACCAACGCACATTCTTGGAAAGGATTGAAGACGACATGGTGGCCACGGCGAAACAAGGTAGCTCCGGTGACAACGAAGACAGTCCCAACAGCACTGCACCACAGCCAGTTACGAGCACCAAGTGCAACACTGCATTCTACGGCAGCTTTGCGCTACGCGTGCACGCAACACGCGTCCTGATTGATAAGCTGCTAGCCGACCACATCAACTCCAACGTGGTCAAAATTGGCAAAAAGTTCTTTTTCCAGAGGCACGGCATCCCGCAGGGCTCCGTGCTCTCGGCCGACCTGTGCAACCTCTTTTACGCCAGCATGGAGACCAACGAGTTGAACTTTCTGTATGAGCCTGCAGCGGCGGATGCCAGCAATAATTCAGCGGCGGTCCCGGCCAGAGACACACTCCTCATGCGTCTGATCGATGACTCGCTGCTCGTCACCACAGACAGAGCCAAGGCCCAGCGCTTTGCCGAGACCATGCTGCGCGGCCTGCCCGAGTACGGCGTCACGGTCAACCCGCAGAAGAGCCTGGTCAATTTTGGCTGCGTGGTGGACGGGGTGCGGGTGCCGCGCGGCGACGAGGCCGCGTTTCCGTACTGCGGCATGCTGATCAACTGCCGGACGCTGAGCGTGATGCGTCTGAGAAAGAAGATGAGTAGCAAGGGTGAGTTCTACAGGCGAGAGGGGGCGGTCCAGATGGCCTAGCTATTGTTGCTTTGTTACTAATTTGTTACTAACGCGTTGCTTGGCGCAGATCTCTCGGGCGCTTTGATGGTCGAATACAGCCGGAATCCCGGCCAAAACTTCCAGAGGCGGGTTCTCGGTGAGTTGTCCCCCTGGAGACTACAGTGCACACACACATTGCTGACCTGTCCACCCCGTCTTCCCTCTAGGCTTCTTCCGCGTCCAATCACAGGCCATGTTCTACGACTGCACGCACAACCCCACCCGCCTCGTGCGCGCCAACCTGCGGGACGTCATGCTCGACATTGCACGGCGCACTTGGGCATACATCCGGAGCCTGCCCCGGTCCAAGAAGCCCCGGTCGCAGATCATGATTAGTAAGAGACAGCCCCCGCCCATGCGAAGGGGCCCGGCGCCGACCGCCCCGCGCGCAATGTACCGTGACTAACTGTAGCACAGGAACGGTTGCGAAGCTGGCTGAAGTTGCACATCTCCTGCTCAACGCGCGCTCCAAGGCCGCCAAGTTCCCCGGCTACAAGTGCGATATCGCCCGGCCGCAGGTACATCTGTAAGCTATCTTCCCCCCGCTTTACCACACCACGCCACACTAACGTACATGGTCTGATCTCCGCCCAGGACGGTTCTCGAAGCATTTGACGCCACGTTTGGCCCGAAGCGGGACAGGTACAGCGACTTCATCGGCTGGCTGCATGCCGAGGCACGCACGGCTGCGGCCTTGGCAGCAGGACTGGCGAAGAAAAAGGCAAAGAAGATGATGGCATCGCAGACAAGTGGCACAAGCATTTAGAGACTTGGACGATTGGGCTTGTTCAGGCCCTGGCTTGGCATCTCTTCTAGACTCTCTGCTCTAATTCTAGACATTCTACTCTAATTCTAGTCCTCTCCTCTATGTTCCATAGCCAATCTCCCACCAGTGCTTACCCACGTAAAAGGATCCCATGTGAGCTCCATCCCATCGCCACGGCGTGTCTCCCGGATATCCGTAGCCCAGCGCCCGGAGGACCGAGTACGGCGACGGCTCCAGCATCCAGACGCCGCCAGAAGCAAAGTCATCGCCGAGCAGCGGGGCGCTGGCGTAGAGCCAAGCCACCACAAACAGCACATTGCCCGTTCCACGCAGCCATCGCGGCGCGTGCAGCGGCCGTAGCGCCTTGCAAATGGTCTTCTGCACGCCAATACCAGCGCCCTGCACTAGGAAGAACAGCAGCGGCCTGATGTAGTCCGTGTAGGGCATGGAGGTGAAGGACGCCCCGGCGTGCATCAGGCCGGATCCCACAAAGGCCGATGCAAATAGGGCAGCCTTCTTGCCGGGGAAGCGACCCTTGCCATGGCCCCATATATACCGCACGGGAGCCATAAAGGGCGCGCGGAAGGTCTGGTGCCAGAAGACGCCCCAGAGGCCGCTCAGACCCGTGTCCCACAGGGAGCTGAAGGGGCCGAAAATGGAGCTGTACATCCATGGCTCGGCGCGTATGGGGAACAGGTACGAGAAGATGAAGAACTGCGCGGCGTCGAGGTGGTGGAAGACGACCTGCAGTGACACCAGGATGCACGCGAGAAAAAACAGCTCGCGGTAGGCGGGGAGCAGCATGGGAGGGAGCCAGGACAGGTGCGCGGGCGGGTATTCGAACGGCGGGTGCATGCCGCGTGGGCCAATCATGAAGAAGGGATCCTTCTCCACCAGGATGGTGAGTAGATCGAGTAATAGGTAGCCCGGGATGACGGCGAGCAAAGTTCGCTTGAGGAAGTCAGACCTGGTGTGGCAGCGGGTGTGGCCAGACCGGGAGACCATTGGGATGGCCGATATGTCAATGAGCTCCATGGTGTGTGGCTTGGAGGGCGGGGGAGGGTGCGGCATGGTTGAGATGGCCCAGCTCCAGCCTACATACATACAGCAAGGCAGAGATTCCGCAAGTCAGTCGTGGTCGATATCGGACTAAAAGGCAGTTGGCCAGCAAAACCAACACAAGGTGGACTTACCGGCTCCCCGAATGGATGTTACGATGTCAAAGCCCCAGAGAAAGCGCTGTCCAAAGGAGCCGTCGTGCGGATACGACTCCCAGTAGTACTCGACGTCCTGCTCACCCGGCTCCGCCACCAAGAGTTCGGCCGGACGGCCATCGGCAGCGGCGGCAGTGTGTTTCTCCGTCTTGCCGTCTGTTCGGAGTACCTCCACGGCGGCAGTGTGCTTCTCCGGCTTGCCGTCTGTTCGGAGCACCTCCACGGCGGCAATGTGCTTCTTCGGCTTGCCGTCTCCTCGGACCACCTCCGCAGCTGGCGCCCGCGTCCGCTTCGCAACACGCTCCAGATCCTGGGCATCCAAAAACACCAGCGCCATGGCTGCAACCAATGTGCCCCAGACGGCGACCATACCAATACCATAGCCGCAGGCAACATTGGTGCTAGCCGAGCGCAAAAACAGATCTGCATTAAAGCCCAGCACGAGCGCCAGCACGGCCCAGCGCAGCGACTTGAGCCACGGGTGGCGGCGCTGCGACACGGCCAAGTACAGCGACGGGATGACAAAGCTGCCAATGAAGGTGGTCGGCACGAGGAAGGGCAGATGCGTGCCAGCCGCGACGGCGCGATGGGCGGCGGCGGCGTAGAAATCGCGGAGAGCTTGCTTGGGGAACGGCGTGGCTAGAATGGCGGCTAGCTCGGCGTCGGATGGCTGGGCCATCGTGGCGGCGGGCGGCGGGCAACGGGCGGCGGGGTGAAGGCCAAGATGGAGGCGGGGGGGTTAGGGTTATGAGACAAAAGAGACAGCGAGCGAGGCGCGGCGATGAGACCTTTGCTCTCTGGCAGGCTGAGAATAAGGGGGCGCACACAAGCAAACTGTCTTGCCCTTGCAATCTCAACAGATGCAGAAGAAGAAGAACAAACGGCGGACAAGGCTGTCACACAAGCAGAGACAAACAGAGAACGAGGCTGTCACACAAACGAGGACAAACAGAGAGCAAGGCTGCCACACAAAAGAAAGCAGGACACTGCAAAAAAGAGACCCCCCAAAAGAAACCAAAAACGAGCAATTGTTGCACAGTAGAGATTGGTGATCCTTAGCTGCAAAGCCCAACAACAAATCGTTTGCTAGGGGAGGGGCAGCTCTAGTCCTGGGGCAGCTCTTATTTACAGGGCCTAGGCTTGGGGCTTTGGGGCCTCAGGCAGTGTGGCCTTAGGCAGCCTTAGGCGGCCAGACAAGGGCTGGGCTCCCTCTGAGGACACTGCAGCCTCGCCATGCCTTCCTGTTTTGTTGACTGCAACCCCAACTGCAAGCTGGCTTGAAGCCCCCAGGGATCGACAAATAACAAGATGAACAGTGGGGGGAGTGGCACTGCCCGGTGGCCCAGATGCAGCTGGCGCCAGCTGCCACTCTCCAAGTTCCCCGTGCCAGCGCCCGGAGGTAGTTTCCTCGTGGGCTCGGAGGGCAGGACGTGGTCGAGTTAAGCTTTTCAGGAAGGAGGTGGCTCGAGCATCAGATGAAAATCCCATGAATTATTGCTGTATCAGGCAGGAGCGGACTCGACACCAGACGAACAACCACCACCACCACCACCCACCACAAACGATACAGCAGCACCTGTTCTTTGCCTTCGCCTCGCCTCCATATTACTACTACGAGTAATAAACCCGCAGGATCTCTCTTTGCTCTTTGCTGCTGCTGTGCTTGTGCCCCATGATCCCAGCCAGCCATGTCCCACAACAAGCTTGTTAAACTGTCTCTTTTACAGCTGAACCTCCCCTCCCCTGTCTCTTGATCTGTGCTCTACCATTGTTTCTTGTCCAATAACGTCAATGTCCCATCACGAGAAATACCGCCAACGGCCTTTGCTCTCCAGCGTGCACAGCTGGAAATCCCAGCCGGCGAGCGAGCAAGCCTTCTCCCTCCCTTCTGTCGTTGGCCTCTGTTCGTGTCTGAGACAAGAGAATACCTGCAGTCTCTTTTCTTTGTCTTTGTTTTTCTTTTTTCTTTTCCTGCCTGTTTGCCTCCTTGCTTCTTCAAGTCTAGCTCAGGAACTTGGTTTTTTTTCTGTACCTACTTTGTTTTAGTGGCTTGTCATTCGGGGGGACTAATCTTCAGCTATTCCCTTTTCTACTAATCTCGCCGCGTCCTTTTTTTTTTTTCTTTTTTTTTTCTCGTGCGCCGCGCGCTCTCTATCATCTCTAGGCTGTTCTGTTCTGTTCTGTTCTTTTCTTTTCCTTCTCTCTTCCCTATTCTTAATCTATTCCATAATCTTAATCATCGTCTCCGTGCTTCATGAATAACAACCCCACGCCCACGCTATATCTTGTCCCTCGTCCTCGTCCTCGTACCCTGAAGCTACGCCCGGCCTCCTGCCGCCCCCCTTCTCTGCAGCTGCAGTCTTAGTCCTCCAGGGCCCGATCCCGATCCCGCATTTCCAATGTCCAACGCCGAATTCTACCAGCAATCAGACTACGACCCATTTGCCCACCGCACCGGCGGAGAAGCAAGCGCGCCTGCAATTGTAAGCACTCCTATTGTTTGCTATGTATTGACCGTCTGCTAACTAACACTGCTCCGCCGACTAGACCTACGCCGGCCCTGATGACCCCGGGCCAACAACACCTACAGCCGCCACCACCCCGAACCCCCACCCCAGCCAACAGCAACAGCAACTTGCTACGCCACAGCCGCCTGCGCCCCTCCACGTCCAGCCACACCCCCAGGCCCACGCCCGGGCAAATGCCGCGGCCCCCGCCACAACGGTGCCCTCCCCCGGCACAAGCGCAGGCCCGGGCCTCTCGCCGCTCGATCTCCAATCGTCCAGCCCCGAACTCGTAGTCCACCAGCCGGGAGGCTCCGTGCAGGCACCAGGAGGCCAGGCACCGACAGGGCAGTTCCCGTTCCCGTCCCCCTACGGCCCGCAGCAGCACACAGCGAGTCACCCGCTCCCCCTCCCGTCGTCGCCGTCGACGCTACACGGCTCGACGCTGTATGACGAGCCGCAGACGCCCAGCACGCTGGATCCGCTCCAGCAGCAGCTGTACCAGCAGCAGCTCTACCAGCAGCGTCTGCAGCAACAGCAGCAACAGCAGCAGCAGCAACAGCAGCAGCAGCAACAACAGCAACAACACTTTCAGCAGCCCCATCCCTTCTACCCGCCAGCCGCCGCTGCCTCCCCACAGGGCTATGCGCAACAACCGTCTGCGATGCCGATGATGCAGCTGCAGCCACAGCCACAGCCACACCCGCAGCCACAACCACAACCACCGGCCCAGCACCAATCACAACAGGCCCGGCCACAGCTTGTCCCGACGACGCCCGCCCCGGCTGCACCCGTAGCACCGGCAGCCTACGCCAAAGACTCCAACAAGAAGCGCAACTGCATCGTCGTGGCCCTGTCGGCACTGTGCTTCTGTTGCGTCATAGATGAAGTATGCGAATCATGTGCAGATTGCTGCGATTGTTGTATGGACATATTCTAGGGTAGCGTAGCAGCTCTACCGTCTGATCTCAGACGGCCGGTCAGTGTAACCAAGTTGTCGTGATCTTTCGTTCCCTGGCCACAATGAATGCAAAAAGAAAAGAAAAGAAAAAAAAACAAGGGCAAGCATGAAGATATGGCATGAAAGGAAAAAGGAAAAAAGAAATACCACTTGTGCATGTTAAACAAATCAACAACCAATCGAATAAAAACTCCCTCGTCAGACTTCGTCATTTGGCATCATGAGACACATCTCCCTCGCTCGTCCTACTGGCTGTCCTCCTCCGTCCGGTCCGGGTCTTTGGCTGTCTATCTGTCTTTACCGCAGCTCAACGTAGTTGGCGGGGAACAGACCAGACTTGCCCTCGTAGTGGCCGAACCACCAGTCCTCATCAGGGAACTCAATGTTGGTGACAATGGCACCCTCAGGGAAAGACACCTCTGTACACAGCGTGTGGTTAGTAACAGCATCACCAGCAAAAGAAAGCAGACATTCCTTGGGGAAAACTCACCATTGTCTTCCGCGGCCTCGTAGTCGTACTGCGCAGTGGCAGTCTGGCCTTCGTCGCCACCGGCAGCAGGGCCGGCAGCGGCCTCCGGCTCCGGTTCGGGGGCAGAATGCGGGGCAGGAGGGGCCGTAGGAGCCTCCTGTTGCTGCTCACCAGCCTCTTCATCGTCAACTAGCGTGACGTAGTTGCTAGGGAACAGACCAGACTCGCCATTGGCAGTGAAGCCAAACCACCAATCTTCGTCCACCATTTCAATGTTGTACACACGCTCTCCCTCTTTGAGCTCGAGCTCGTTGTCCTCGGCGCGCTCGTAGTCGTACTGAGAAATCGCCGTCACGCCGCCAGTGGGGGCGGGGGCAGTTTCCTCCTGCTCGGCAGCAGAAGTCGCAATGGCCGCGCCAACACCGACAGCTGCACCAACAGCAGCAGCACCGGCCACGGCGGCAACGGGGGGCAGAGCAGGTGCCCTCACAGGACTCTGGGCGCGCACAGGGGCAGGAGGAGGAGACGGGCCACGAGCCACGGCAACGGGAACACGCACAGGCGAATGCTCGCGCTCGGGCTCAGACTCGGGCTCGGGTTCGGGCGCAGGCGGTGGTGCTGAGCGCGTGGGAAGGCCAGGGAGGGCGTATCCACCGGCAGGTTCTGAAGGGCGTGTCGCAGAAGGCACAGGAGGAGGCGTGCTGTCCTGAGAAGCAGTAGGAGGACGAGGGGCGCCAAAGCCAATAGGCTGGGCGTCCTTGAAACGGTCACGGGCAGAAGCAGCAGGAATGGACTCGGCCTCTGGCTGAGACTCGGCTTGCGCCGACTCATCGCCATTGCCCGTGGCATTGGGAGAAAGGGCGCGGCTGTAGGTGGGAGCATTGACAGACCAAGACTTGCCAGTGTAGCTGCTCTTCCATTCACTGCCACTCTTCTGGGCAGTGATGGGGGCAGAGGCAATGGAGGGTGCAGCCACGGGAGCAGCAGCTGGCACCTTGCCCTTCTTCTCGGCCCAGATCTGGGCAGGGGTCTTGCCGCCCTGGTCGGCAAAAGTACGGCTGGCCGCGCCGACAGGAGGTGCGGCGGGGGTAGCCGCAGCACCGCCAAAGGCACCGGGCAGAGGGGCCTTGGTACCAGTGAAGGAGGGTGAAATAGTCTTGGCCACCTTGGGCTTGGGGAGTGAGGTCAGACGGCCGGACTGGGCGGGTTGCGCAAAGGCAGCACTGCGCTCAGCAAGGCTCTTGGGGCGTTCCTCGGGCTGGTCGTCCTGGGCAGCGGTCTGTTGTTGCTGGCGAGGGGCGTCTTCTTGGGGCTTGGCACGGGCACGAATGGCGGCAATGTCGACCTTGCCAACAGGCTCATAGGCGCCCTTGACGGGGGCTGGCCGTAGGTCCTCCTTGTTCTTGGCCTGTGCGCGAATGGCAGCAATATCAATCTTTCCAACGGGTTGGTAGCCGCCTCTTACCACGTCGGCACTAGGCTCAACAATCTTTTGCTCAAACTGTGACGACTGCTTTTGTCTGGTGAGCTCGGCAATGTTGACCTTGGTGGGCGTGTAGGCGGATTGGACCTTTTGGATCTCGGTGCGGGTGACTGGCGGCGCATCCTCGCCCCAGCCGTCCTCGTCGGTGGTGGTGGCGGTGTTGCGGGAGCGGGCGGCAACGATGGGGTTCACGCGAGAAGCGGCGGCGCTCATGGTGGTGGGGGTGAAGACGGGCTTGGAGGCGACAGGTGGCCGGGACTGTGAAGGCGCAGCATGGGCGGAGGAGGCGCCAGAATATTTGGCGCCGGAAGCGTCGGAAACCTTTTGGACAATGGATTCGGGGCTGAGGTCGGCGTCGGAGCGGGCGGTGATTTGCACGTGGTAACCGTGGAGCACCTTGGCAACAGCGGCCAGGTGACTGGTGAAGTAGCCCTTGGTGCGCTCGGGCACGCCGCCGCCGCACCAGGCAATCAGCACGCACTTGGGGAGGGTCGAGTTGGGGTCCTTGACCTTGACAAAGGCAAACTGGATGCGGCCCTCGTTGAAGTCCTGGATGAGCTCGTCAAGCTCGCCCTCTGTGTGCAGAAGAAGAAGAAGAAACGGCATGTGTTAGTGGGAGGGGCCAGAAGCCAAGCGGATGAGGAGTAGGCCGACAGCCGGGCCGGGCTTACGTACCATCTGAGCCCTCGACCTTGAGCAGGCTTTCTTTGCTGCCCGAGTCTTGGAAGGCATTGGCCAGCGGCGCTTGTACGGAGAACAGCGCCCAGTGGGCAAAGGTGGGAGAAGCGGAAGAAAGCGTGGCGTTGAGGACAGCATTGTAGCTGCTCCGGATGGAGGGGCCGTTGGCCGAGAGGTTGAGGGAGGCCATGATAGGCGTCGTGTTATAGCGGGCCTAGCCTAGAACACAAAGAAGCGGCGGGGGGGGAAGAATAAAGAGCGCAGGCGGGCGAGATGGAAGCGTGGATGAAAGTCGGCGGTATAGATGCAGAGATGGAAAAAAAAAAATATAAAGGAGGGAAAGAAATACGGCGGCAATTGGAATTGGGGAAGAGAAGAAGAGGAGAGGAGGCTGGCTAGATGACTGGTGCTTGCGAACAGGGAAGGAACGGCAAGGCTGAAGTATAAATGAAGCAGCAGAAAAAGGAAACAACACGGGCAGACAGGATTGAGGCCTTGTCCCGGAAACGGCAAGGACCTCTAACGCTCAAACAGAAGCCGATGGAATCTTGGAGACTTGTTGTAGCAGTGGGCAGTGGGCAGTGGACAGTGGACAGTGGACAGGTTGGGCTGGGCTGTAGTAGGTAAGTAGTTGCCCGGACTGTGATGCTGTGGATGACGTGGGCTTAAGCAATTGTAATGAGAAGAAGCAATGAAAAGAAGAAAGAGCTGTGGAGATGCTGGCAACTGCCTGGAGCGGAGGGGAGGGAGGGGAGAGGCTGTGTTGTGTCTTGTAGTACACTCCCACTGTGATTGTTTGGTTTCTGCCTATTCCATCCCCAAGCTTGGCTTGTTTGTGGCAGCGTAGCTTCCTCTTCTCCTCTCTTCTCTCTCCTCTCCTTCCCTTGCCAGAACTGCAAGCTTGCAGCTGCCTACCATGGAAACCTGCTGTCAATTGGCCACACCAGTGGGGCTCAGCTGCAGTGATTAAGGAGGGAAGCATTCCTGGCCCAGGCTGCGAATATCCGGACACAGGCGGCCTAGCTCCACTAAGAGACCCTGAGCCTCTCACTAAACAGGTAGCTGAGGCCCTGAAACCCCTGTGGCTAAACCGCAACCCTTTCGCGCTAGAGCGCACCTTTAGTTTACAAGCGTGCGTGGCATCAACTTTAGGGGGAGGGCGCCCCGCTGCCCTGTACTGGGTGCTGGTACTGCGTTAAGCTGGGCTGTCCTACAGAACAGGCTCTATAGCGCCAACTACTGTGCTGTAAGTTGCTGTCTGTCCATATCTCAGATTGATAGCCGAAGCTCTCCCTCACCTCAGCCTTGTGCCATTACACCGTCCACCGACCAATTGATACTGACCCGATCTGCCACCAGAACCTCCACCAGAACCTCCGCCTTGTCCTCTGTCCTCGTCTCGATCGTCCTCTGCTCTCTCAGCCTTATCCTCCAATTCGCTTCCTGCGTGCATCGATTTCCACTCCTCCACAATGGCCCCCGGAATGTCCCTTTTCTCGGTCAATGCCGTGCTCGTGCTGAGCGGCGAGGACGGCTCGCGGATAATGACCAAGTACTACAACGCACCCCACCAAGGCACTGGTAAGCTCGCCCGCTCTCTCTCTTTCTCGGCCGCCCTCTCTCTTTCTCGGCCGCTCTCTCTCTCTTTGTCGCCCCGCCCCCCCGATGCGCCCGGTGCCCACGGCCGCCTCCTCCGCCGAGTACAATGCGCTCTCCACTAACACCGTGCTCTCTCTTGCTGTCCAGGCGCCCCCACCATCTCAAGCCCGTATGCCGACGTCAAGTCACAAAAGGCCTTTGAAAAGGGCCTCTTCGAGAAGACGACGAAGCAGAACAACGACATCATTCTCTACGACAACCGCGTGGTGCTATACAAGATCGACTCCGACGTCATCATCTACGTGGTCGGCAGCCTGGACGAGAACGAGATCTTGCTTTACAATGTGATTCTGGCGTTGCGCGACTCGCTACACCTGCTGTTTAAGTACGTCTACGATGGGGGGCTTCTCCGAGGCAGTCCGTCGGGGCTTGGTCTCCTTCTGGGCGTCCTTTTCTGCCCTCTCTCCTCCCCTCTCCGCCCTACGCTCTCGTGCCCCGTACTGACATCCCTCCCCCCCTCCAGGCAATCCGTCGACAAGCGCACCATTGTCGAAAACTACGACCTCGTCGCCCTTGCCATTGACGAAATCGTCGACGACGGCATCGTTCTCGAAACCGACCCCACCATCATCGTGCATCGCGTCAGCAAGGCGCCCACACAGGACGTCAACATTGGCCGTATCGACCTCAGCGAGCAGGGCGTTAACAACCTGGCACAGCTCGGCCGCGCGAAGCTGACCGACTGGTTGCGGCAGGGTCTGTAGACGGAGCGAGACTATGGACTGTGTGTGTGTGCGTGTGTGGTGCTGAACTAAATAGAGGAAGAGAAAGGGGAAGCGAAGGAAAGAGCCAGCCTTGTTTTTTTGCTCTTCTTTACGCTGGTCGAACGCAAATACTACGATATACTATTATGATAACGATATCATGTCCCCTTTCTCACGAGGGCTTGTACAGATGGTTCCAGATCCCAGAGGGCTTGTTTTGTGTTGTGCTTGGAGCTTGAAGCTTGGAGCTCGCAGCTTGCAGCTTGCAGCTTGTTGCCCAGTTCTTTGTGAACTGTTCTGCGTCTTCCCACGCTGTGAATATCACCCTTATTTTCCTTTGTCTATCAACAAATAAACAACTCCCTCAAACGGTACAATATGCTGTTATCCTTTTGTCTATATCCATCCTATCCCGCCTGTCCCAGTACCAGGTCCCGCCCCGCTCCGTCCCGCCCCGCCCTCAAGCCCGTATCTCAGACGCCGCCTTGCGAAGCCGATTCATGACTGCGCCGGCAATGTCAAGATCGTCTGCCACTCCGTCCACAAACACCACGTCCGCGCCGCGCCGGTCCAGCGCCCTCAGCGCCGAGAACAAGCCCTGCGCAATGCCCCGTATATCCTTGGTCAGGTCAATATCAAACGCCGTACCTCGCGGCGTCCCATCGGCGCCCAAAAGACTGCCCTGCAGCACTGAAAACGACTCGTCTTCGTCTTCGTAGCCCGGCAGCTTGGCTGCCACGCAGAGCTCGCCGGTCTGTATGCTGCCTGCTTGCGCCCACCGCTGTGTCCGGATAACCCCGACTTTGACGTCGCCATAGCCTGCAAGAACTGCCTCCACATCGCTCATGTTCACTCCGTCCTCGGCGTCTGCTGCCGATGCCTCGTACAGAATGACTCTCGCCTTTGGGCTGTAATGCTTATACTTCATGCCCGGCGCCCGCGGCGTAGCCTTGCCCACCTCGCTCTGGTCCTTGTATCCCACCACGACCTTCTCCCAGCCAGGACACGCGCGGATCTCGTCGATGCTGATGCCGCCAGGCCGCAGAATTGCTGGCGGGTTGCTCAGCCCGTCGACTACTGTGCTCTCCACGCCCACGCTGCACGAGCCGCCGTCGATGATGAGCTCAATGCGCCCGTCCAGGTCATCCAGCACGTGGCGTGCAGTCGTCGGCGACGGCTTTGTCGACGCGTTTGCCGACGGCGCCGCGAGCGGCACGCCTGCCAGCTTAATCAGGCTCAGAGCCAAGGACGCCTGCGGCATGCGCACGCCCCATGTCGTCAGGCCGGCGGTGACCTCGGGCGCCAGCCGCGAGTCTGTCGCGTTGGGGAGCAATATCGTCAGGGGACCGGGCCAGAAGCGCTCAATCAGTGGCCGGTATACGGCGGGGATCGGGTCGGTATCGGAGTTTTCGGCGTCTGCGTCTGCGTCTGAGTTTGCGTTTGCGCGCCACGAGCCGGAAGGGTCTAGCAGGTCACGCAGCATGGCTAGGTCGGCAATGTGGCTGATCAGCGGGTTGTCCAACGGCCGGCCTTTGGCCGAGTAGATGCCCTGCACAGCAGGACTGCGCGTGGCATCCGCACCGAGGCCGTATACAGTTTCCGTGGGAAAGGCAACTGGCGTGTCGTTGGCGGTTAGGTAGGCGGCGGCGGCCTCGAGGTCGGCGATGGCGGGGGTGGTGGCAGTGGACGCAGGAACCCATGTCTCGAGAGATCCGGCCGGCAAGAATGCGCCGAGGGAGCCAGGCCCTACTTTGACAATGCGGGTCTGCATCGGGGTGGCAGCGGGGTAGCAGGACAGAAGAGAAGATGCGACAAGATTGAGTCTTGAGCGGGAGAGGGAGGAGGAGAAGCGAGCAGATGCTGCTGCTGCTGCTGCGATGGAGAAAAACGAGGGCGCCACGGCGGACGGACGCGGAGCGCAGGCTTTAGAAAGAAAATCTCGGAATAGAAAGTCGGAGCCGCGTGTTGATGCAAACAAGCAATGGCCGAGTCGAGCTCGAAAGAATGACGTCGGCGGGGTGAAATCAACCGAGATTGATTTAGAGTGTCAAAGTGATTGATTAGATAATGAGACTGAAAAAAATTATGGAGGGGCAGGGCGGGCAGCCTAGCAACCAAAAAGGGCAGTTGCTTCGGATTTTGTTGACTTTGATTTAGTCACTGCAAACCCCTAGACTTGGAATCGGCAGCTGCTTAATACAGAAGGGACACCAAGCTAAATTTCTGCAATTACTGTTTCCTTCACCTTCATCTCATCTCTCGTTTCAGTGGCTGCAGCTTCCCGTTCGGGAACACAATAACTTACAGCACCCCCGTTACCTGCATTGTATTCGTATCGTAATAAGCATAACATGACATGACATGATAATTCATTGACCCGACCCGGCCAGCTTTATATGACCAAGGTCCTCGCCCTATTGCGCTCTTCTTCACTCAGCACCCAGAGGAACCCGTCCTCGCCCCCGGCCTCTGCCTCGGCCTGCGCTGCAATCGCCATCTCCTCCCATTCTTCTTCGTCCATGTTGGCTACCATGAGAATCTGGGACACCTTGGCAAAGGCCTCGCGGACACTGTAGTTGCCCTTGGCCACGGTGCTGATGATAGCGCCAAAGTCCTTTTCCATGCGGATTGCGCCAAAGCCAACAGTACGGCCGGAATAGCTCCAGATGCGCTTCTCCAGCACGCGCGCGAGGTACCGCGCTGTGATGTCATGGAGGTCGGCGTATGTCTTGGGCGTCATGATGCGCGCAATAGGGCGCACGAGGAGATCCCAGCCGTGCTCGAAGCGGCGGGGCACCTGGTCGAGGAGCTCAACAATGTCCTGGCCTTCCTGCTGTGCTATTTCGTCGAGGTCTTCCTCACTGAGCGAATAGTCAATGTCGCGGAAGGTCTCGGACAGAATTGGCCGTAGGCGCAGCTTGACCACGTTGCTGAAGAGGACCTGGATGCCCTCGGTCATCAGCTCGGTTGTCTTGGATGTGAAAGAGTGTAGCATGTTGGTCAAGTGACCGGCCGCAACCGCCGCGTCCTTGGGGAACGGGAAGCTGTGTGATACTTGTGAGCTAGGCGCTGGTATAAGAGCTGCCGAAGCTGCCCCTGGAGTTGAAGCTGAAGCCACAACAGAGGCCGCCGCCATGGCCTGTTCTGGCGTCGTGCCCGTCTTTCCGGCAACAATCCGCCCCAGGTAATCGTTGGCCATGTCGAGACTGTTGATGAGCACCGTGAAGGCAATGATCTTGTCCTCAGGCGGGAAGCCGCCTTGTACCAGCGGCTTGGGATATGATTCGTCCCGCATCTTGCGCTGTATCATGCCGACAAAGTCTGCACCGAGAATGCGAGCCACTGTGGGTATGACAGAGGCCACGACGTCCTTTTGTGACGTCGAGAGGCACTTTTCTATAACTGCGTTGACGATGAAGACGATGTCGTCAACCGCCATGATGATAAACGGCGGGCTGCTGCCGAGCGGTTTTGAAGCATTGAGAGTAAGGCCGGCCGGGTATTCGTCCATCTGAAAGGCCTTTTCCACAGAGCGCCGGAAGAAGAATGTCGACATGACGTTGTAGGGCGTGGCGAGCTTGGAGACAATCTTTTTGCTGATGTTGGACTTGGAAAGAACATCCGGGAGAACCAGGCTGGTGTCGTCGGGGGCATTGGGATCCTGTAGAGAGGGGTTAGCATGCGCAAAGACAACACAATGCAGGGGAGCTTGTTCCGTACCTTGCTCTTGGCGAACAAGAACCTCGTATATAATGCCCACCGCCCCAGCATCACTGCAATCTCTCCCAATAGAGCATCGACCTCCTTCATATTGACGCCCTCATCCTCGCTCTCCCGCGCATTGGCTGCCGAGCCCATGGCCGGGGAATTGACTCGCGGGACGGCATTTCGTTGCTGTTGCGGCAGGAAGCTCTGGACCAAGAAAGAAAACGGGTAGCTCTTGACGTCCTTCAAGCGCCGGTCTATATCCCGGTCGTCGCTCCATGAATCCAAGATGATGCCGCCCTGCACGTCGACTTCCTGCTGTAGCCGTTCAATGACTCGGACCATTTTCCCGCTGCCGTAGTGTCTCTCCACCAGCCCGCCATGGCCATCCACCACTTGCGCAATATGCTCAAACAGCTTCGTCAGCGCATTCGCGTAGAACAGCCCCTCTGTCTTTTGCGCGTCTGCCGCTTGCTTCAGCGTCGCCCGCGCCGTCCCCGAGACGCCCTGGCACACATACTTGCCGTAGATATCCAGCCCCGTGTCGCCGCGCCCAATCAAGGGAAACAGCTTGAAGAAGCGCGTAACCTTTGTCGCATCGCCCTCCTCGGCCGCCTTTTCAAACTCGCGCAAAAACAGCCCGCACAGGCTCTCCTTGGCGTTCTCCAGCGTCGTCCACGGCGCATCCGGCACCTCCACGCTCGGCACAATGGCCGTCGCAAAGCCGCCGCGCACAATTGCCTCGGGCACCCGGGCCGCGCGCGCAATGTAGCCCGCCGCCGCCTCCCAGTCCTGCGGCGCGCCCATGCTGCCGACCACGCCGTTGACGCAGGCCTTGAGCTCGGCCACCTGCTCGACCACGCCCAGCGTGGCCTCGACGCGGCTCTTCTCCAGATCCAGCTCGCGCACCTTGTCGCTCAGTCGGCCGGCCGTGTCGGCTGCCGATGCCACCATCTGCGAGCCGATGGCGCGCACGGCGATGGCTTGGCTGCCGAGCGTGGCGCGCAAAAAGTCTAGCCGGGCGAGCTCGCGGGTCAGTTCGGCCTGGGAGGCCACGAGGCTGTCGAGCTTTGCGGCCAGGGCTGCGTCGCGCTGTTGGAGGTGTGTGAGGGCTGTGCGCACGGCGGAGATGTCGCTGGCTTCGTGGACACTCGGCGGGGCTTTGGGATCTGGCCTAGTAGCACTAGACGCAAAGCCGGGCGTCGGCGGTGGATGTGTGATGGTGCCCATACTAGGTGGGCTTATGTGTGTGTGTTGGGATCGAGCGAGGGGCGGGATGTCGGGCTGGGTCGGTTAATAGGGCTTGTGCCTGTGAAGCATGGGCAAAAGGTGATTGGAAATTCAGGCTCGATGGAGAAAGTTTTGCCGGTCGGTTGTCGGGTTGGTTGCAGTTTTGCTTGACCAGCGAGGCTGAAGGCCAATGGGTGGCTGAGGGAAAATTGTTATGGCGAGGCTGAAGCTGAAGCTGTTTGCTCATCAACGAAGCTATCGACAAGTCAAAACAGGAAGTTGCGGTTTGTTTGCCGTGGGGGCCACGTCGTCTGAGTTGTGAATGCACTGTGCACACACTGTACGACACAGCGTGCACCTTGCAAGGGGCTAGGGGCTGGTCAGCTATATGCAGCCCCTGTAGCCAAGACTCAAATACAGCTCACAAAAGTATTACGCACGGTCTGTCTCGAGGACTTACACAAGCCAGCCCCGCCAACGAACGTTCTCGTCATCGTCACATAATTTATATTCAACCCCAAATACAAAAACAGACGCAAATACAAGCACTCGCATCAAACGGCTTGCGAATATCCAGATCCCAGTCGCTTGACGCCGTATTTCATGTACTTGCACAGCTCATCCACCCAGAAAACCGTGCTGCACAGCACCACCAGGGTGATCAGGTCGCCCAGGCTGAGGGCCTCGGTCTGGAAGACTTCCTGGAAGAAGGGGAAGTAGATGACGAGGAGCTGGCCAATCAGACTCAGCGAGACAGCCCAGTTGAAGAGCGAGTTCGAAAACAGCCCGACTTCGCCGCGGAGAATCGACTTGGTCGACGACCGACAGCCCAGCGCATTGAACATATCAAAGAGCACGAAGCATGTAAAGGTCATGGTTGTGTCGCGGCGCGTGATTTCACCATCGGCAAGCATTTCCCGGTAGTAGATTATCATCGTTCCAAACATGATGACGGCCGCCGAGGTGAGAACACGAGTAAGTACGGCCTGCGTAAGGACGGGGTCTGAGCGGCGGCGGGGAGGCTTGCTCATGACATCCTTTTCAACAGCCTCTACGCCGAGAGACTGTGCAGGAGGGCCATCCATGATGATATCTGCAGAGAGAAAGAGAGAGAGTTAGTAATTCAGATAGCACAGGGAACAGACAACAAAGAGACAGGCAAGCACGGAAACAAGGACTTACTGATCCATAGAATCTGCATGGCATTGAGCGGGTTTCTGAATCCAAGACACGTGCAGAAAAACACCAGAGCCAGACTGGCAGCACTCGTGCTCAGTTGGAAGGTGAGGAAGTTTTGGATGTTGGAGAAGATGCCCTTTCCTTCCTCAATAGCATGAAGAATCGTTGAAAAGTCGTCGTCGGTGAGAATCATGTCTGCAGCTTCCTTGGCCACATCGGTACCGTTGCGTCCCATAGCAATGCCAATGTCCGCCTTCTTCAGAGCCGGAGCATCGTTGACACCGTCGCCAGTCATGGCAACAATGTCGCCGCGCAACTGCAGAGCCTTGATAATCTTGAGCTTGTGGTCAGGGTTCGTACGGGCAAAGATGGTGGTGTTCTGCATGGCCTCGGCCAAAGCTTCCTCGGACATTTGGTCAACGTCTTCGCCACGAAGAACAGGCCGGACAGCCACCTGGCCAGGAGTGGCCTCCTGCGCCGAGGCAATAGACATGCCCAGCTGCTTGCCAATGGCCAGGGCCGTGGCCTCGGAATCACCCGTGATCATAATGACCTTGACGCCACCACGGAGAAGCTTGCGAATCGAGTTTGAGACACCGGGACGGGGGGGATCGCGCATACCGACCAAGCCAGCAAAGGCTAGGTCCTTGTAGACATCGTCGTGACCGGGAGAGGATCCATTGCCAAAAGGCGTGCCACTACGGCTTCTAGATCCGCGCAAGTTTCGGGGGACGGGACCACTGGCAAAAGCAAGGACTCGGAGACCCTGGGAGGCCATTGCATCTGCCGCCTCCAGGGCGTGCTGACGGCTTTGCGCATCCAGGGTTACCTGACGACCCTCGCCATCAACATACGTGTCGCAAGCCTCGAGGACCCTGTCGATGGAGCCTTTCATGTAAGCAAATTCCTTATCGTTGTGCTGGTCGCCCATAACGACGCCCATCCATTTGCGGCTAGAGCTAAAGGGAGTCTCAGCAACCGGGGGACCAAGGGTTTCACGAGCATCCAACTCCTTGAAGCGGTCCATAAGATCCATCATGGCGACGTCTGTAGGCAGGCCAACCCATCGAGTGAGTGTGCTAATGTGCTTCTCATCGTCGGTCGACGAGAGAACAGCGCGAGCTCGGTTGGCGGTGTCACCGCTCTCGGCAAATTGGCGAGCAAGACGGGAGTTGTTGGCGAGTGTGCCGATGCGGATGAGTCGCAGGGTGGCATTATCGGGTTGAACCTCGGCGCTATCCATGTCATTGTCAACATTCACCGCGTTGTCGGCTCCAAAGAACCATACACGGGTGGCAGTCATGTGATTGGTGGTTAAAGTGCCCGTCTTATCCGTGCAGACAACATTGACAGAGCCCAGGGTCTCGACCTTGGGCATGCGACGAACAATGGCATTGTGGCGGGCCATGCGATGCACACCCAGGGCCAGAGTGACGGTGACGATAATGGGCAGGCCCTCGGGGATGGCAGCAACAGCTAGCGAAATGGAAATGGTGAAGATGTCGAGAAGCTTCTTGCCTTGCAACCAGCCCACAAACGAAATGAGGCCGATAATGACAAACGAGACCTTGCTGAGTTGCGAGCCAAGCTCATCCATGGAGATTTGCAGAGGCGAACGAGGACTCTCGGTACCAGACACACTGGTGGCAACAGCACCGAAGTTGGTGGCGCCACCGGTAGCAAAGACGACGCCCTGGCCGTAGCCGGACTTGACCAGGGTTCCCATGTAGGCAATGTTGGAGCCATCGCCATCGTCATGGACAGCTGACGGGCTGGGAGGGGGGACGAGATTACTAGTATAGAGCGGCTTATTGGGGGTTCTGGCAGCCTCTGCAACAATACGCACAGGCTCAGTCTCTCCGGTCAGGTTCGAAGCGTCAATGGTCAAATCAGAGGCCTTGGTTACACGAATATCGGCAGGAATGCGATCGCCCGTGGTGAACAGGACCAGGTCGCCGGGCACAAGCTGGGAGGCCATGACCTTGGTAGAGGTGGCATCAAGAATCTCCTCTCCGGGTGTGGTGACCTTTTCGCCGTTCTCATCGGGACCAGGCTCAAGGGGCGGCCAGGTGGCAGCGGCGGAGGACTTGTAGGAGGGATTGGAGCCGGAGCGAATGAGGTGGGCATGGTTAGGGACGAGGTGGTTGAGGGCTTCAATTGACTTTTCTGAGCGGTACTCTTGCACAAAGCCGACACTAATGACGATGGTGACGGCAATGGCAATGCTGAGGGCATCATCGGTGTTTCCGAGCAGTAGAGAGGCGGCGGCGGAGACCAGGAGCAGAAGGATAAGGGGCTCTTGGAACTGCTTGAGGAATCGTAGCCAGATGGGTTCTGGCTCTTCGTGGGGTATCTCGTTGGGGCCGTACTCGGTCAGGCGTTTGAGGGCGTCGTTGGCGGAGAGGCCGTGGGTCAGAGACGTGCTGAGCTGGTGTGAAGCTTCGGCGGGGGTCATGGCTGAGTATTGTTGAGCAACGGACTATAGACAGCAGCGAAACAGACAGTGTTAGCAGGACGGTAGAATGTAGAGTATGTATGGATGGGGGCCGGGGAGCGCATTTTGGCCTGCGGGAGGGGTAGAGGTGGGCTTGCTCTTGTCTGTGAAGATGTGGTGCGAACATGGCGGAACGGCCTTGAACGCCGTGACTCTGAAGCGTCCGGGGGCGGGGGCGGGATGCCGGGGCTGGAGATTGTCGGGAGAAGGGAATCGCTGGGGCCAGCCCCGCGGCCGCCCCACGACGACATGTTTATGGCAGGCGACAGGTTTGGCATTAGAAATGGATGGACATGAGATGGCGGAGGGCGAGGCGGAGGCGGAGGCGGAGGAGAGGGCCAAAGGGGCAGGCGAGGGCCACTACAGTATAAAGAAAGCTTCGACTACAGGGCGAGACGGCGGCGGCAGAGAGCCCAATCTTGACAGATGAAGACTGTGGGTGATCGAACTGTTCCGTAGTTGATGATGACAGCGGAGCAACTAGCAGGAGAAAGAAAAGGACAAAGAAGGAAAAGAGCCAAAGAAAAGGAAAGAAAAGAAGAAGAAAAAAGAGAAAAGAAAGCTTGAATTGTGTAGGATCTGATATAAAGCGCCGATGGAAGCTGTGGCCTAAAATGAGCGAGACATATGAAAGAAGGAAGAAGAGACAAGGAACAAGTTGACAAGACAAGATGAGACTAAGCAGAGCGGATCGTGGGCAGGGGCAAAGACGAGAAAAAGAAGGGAAAAATAAAATAATAAAATAAAATAAAATAAAAACAAGACGACGACGACGGAACAAACGGCGTAGAAGAAGCTAAACAAAAAAGGAGACAATGTCAAGGGGGAAAGAGGCAGAAGAAGCAAAATATCACGACAGCATGTCAGAAGGAGGCAGAAAAGAAGAAGATGTTAATTAGGAACAATAAAAAGGATTTAATACTGTCGGAATACTATGTAAGCAGACAAGTAACATGTGCAGGATTCCGAGCAAGGTTTGGTTAAGAAGAAGCTCTGAAGCCCAGGCCACGGCGTAGCAGATACAAGACAGATACAAGACAGGATACAGTGAGACTTGAGAGAGCCGGTGCAAAGATACTTCCCAAGTACTTGTCAAAGTACTCACTACTCGGTACTCGGTACTCAAATACGTACTCAAGTACTTGAATACAGCGCCGAGCGTGGCCTGGCCGGTGCCAAACTGGCCCATTTGCTAGCGTCACGGAAGGGAAAGGACGTACGTATGTTGTATATGTGTACTTTCAGAGTTGGACTTTCAGAGTTGGTCTTGCTCACTCTGTCCACTGCAACTGCAACTGCAACTGCAACTGCAACTGCAACTGCAACTGCGGCCACATCCAGTAGGCAGACGCGTGGCGGGATGGGAGAGCAAACGGGCTGCACTAACAAAGATAGACAGCTGACGAGATAGAACAAAGGAGATACTTACAATTACAACTGCCTAATCCAGCACGTCTCCTTCCTGAGTAAGTACGCACACGCCACATGTCGACTTTGGCACCGATTTGTCTCCCACCACAGGTCCATGGCGATGCCGAGAATATCAGATCCATGTGTGTTAGCTAGTACCTGAGTACTTGTCCCTTTGATCTTTTTGTAACTAACAGCCGAATATCTGCCGATACATACCCACCATTCACCCATCCTCCAAACGCGGAAGCTTGAACGAGGGGCACGTGTCGTGACTCGACGCGTCAAAGCTGTTTTTGGCTTTTTGGCGTTTTGGCCCTTGTTTCTCGTTGTCCCCCCCCCAGCCACCTTGATTAAGTGGCCCAAAAGTGTGGCGCCCCAGCAAACTGACGCCTAAACATTTCCCATATTCGGGTTGCGTGCCGCGTTTCTCAGCGACCTCTTTTTTTTCTTTTTTTTTTCTTTTTTTTTCTCGTTATAGCAACCGTTACTTAGCACTACAGCAGCCTTTTTTTCTTCTCTCTTTTTCCCCTCCTCATCACCTTTTTTTTCCCCCTCGTGCTGTCGAACTTGGCGCAAACACGCTCGTCTTTTCTTGTTGCTGGCGCAATCTTGTCCGTTCTGTCGCTATTGTTAATTGTCTGCGTGTCCAATTGCCGCGTGCTTGATATTGTTGGGCGGCTGGCGCATTTGCTCTTCCCCCAGGCTCTCAGGCTCTCGCTCCCACTGTTCCCAGCGCAGGCCACCGCGTTCCAGGGCACAAGTTCCCACCTTTAGGCCCGCTGCTCTACTGTGCTATAGCACTGCTGGGCGCTATCGCAACGCGTCTTTTCAGGCCTGTACTTGTCACGCTTCAGGCACCGCCAGCGCACATTTCTTGTCTCTTGCTTCTTTCTTGCACGTTACAACTCAACGCAACTCGTCTGCATTCCAACTGCAAATGAACTAATCGCTGCATATCTTCTTCATTTCTTACTCCATCGCGTTCGCATCGCATCCCATTTTCTTATCGCGCGCATCTCTTCTGCTGCCCCCCCCAGAGGCCCCTCACCGCTCCATATACATACCCTCTTCTCTATCGCCATCTATCTACAGCTCACCTCAGCTCGGCCTCGTCGCCGTCCTTGTCTACCTTCATCTTATCCTATACCGCCCAGTCAGCCACTCGCCTGGCCTGATCCCGCCTATACGCCATGTTCTATTCCGAGACGCTGCTCCAGAAGAGCGGCCCTCTGGCCCGGGTCTGGCTCTCCGCCAACCTGGAGCGCAAGCTCTCCAAAACACACATTCTTCAGTCCGACCTTGGCGAGAGTATCGAAGCCATCATCACCCCGTCACAGGCCCCCATGGCCTTGCGGCTAAGCGGTCAACTACTGCTTGGTGTAGTCCGTATCTACAGCCGCAAGGCGCGCTACCTTTTGGACGACTGCAATGAAGCTCTCGTCAAGATCAAAATGGTGCGTCTATTTTTTCCTCCTCTCTTCCACATATTCTTGCGCGCCCGCCCACTAACCTGTCGCTACCGTCACTCTCCAGGCCTTCCGCTCAAGTGGTAACAATGATCTGACCACCAACCTCCACGCCCCCACCCGTGAAGCCCTCATGCTACCCGACAAAATCACCCAGTACGACAGTCTCGAGCTACCTCCTCCGCCCGATGCCGGATGGCTACTCTCGCAAATGGAGGACCCCAACGCCACCGGTGCCGCACTGGGACGCAAGGGCCGCGTTAGCAACCGCGATATCAACCTCCAGGAAGACTACAACAACAGCCAGTTCCTCGACATCAGCGACACCCTCGATGAAGAACTCGCCCTCGCCCCCCTCGACGACATTCAGCTTGAACTCGATTTCGGCATGGACATTGACGACCGTCCCAGCAAGTTCAACCAAACCATGGAACTCGGCCGTGACGCTCCTCTGGCACGTTCGGTTGAAGACGACATGTTCAGCGTCCTTGATGACGCCCGTGGCGCAAAAGAGCCCCTTGACGTGCACCGCGAGCCCTCTCTGGCTTTGGACCTCGGCGACGACACCGTCCGTATTGCTGACGATGAGGGCGATATCCACATGCGAGACGACGACTTCCAGTTTAACCTAGGCGAAGAGCCCTCGGTTGTTCCTGCCGGCGCCTCCATGGCCCAGTTTGGCCGAGAGCGCATCTCCGAGTCCCCGCTGTCAGACATTGACGAAGAGTTTGCCAAAGAAGTTGAGCAAGAGTACACTCGTCACCAACAAACCGACTTTTACGAGCCCGAGGAGGACCACGAGTCGGTTATTGTCCGTCGTCCCGCGCCCCGGGTCAAGAAGCCCAAACTTATCCTCCCCGACGAAGAGACCATGCTTTCCAGCGCCCACATCAAGGAACAGCAAGCCCAGCACGACAACATCCTACGACCCCAGGCCTTTGTGCCGCGTGACGCCCACCTCGTCTCTCTCATCGAGCTTCAGAAGACGGGCTACTTTGCTGGCAGTGTCCTGCTAGAGAAGCGTGCGTCTACCTGGTCGCCCGCCCTCAAGGGTCTCCTCTCCATGTCCGCCGTGCGCGTTCCGGTGGAGATGAAGCGCAAGCGCGAAAACGCCGAGAGCGAGACCGAGGTTGAGCATGCCAAGTCTCCCCGCCTGGAGCTGGGCGAAGAAGAGTTTGGCATGAGCACTATTCCTGCCGCCGAGGAGACTGTGGTGGCGGAAGAGACGGTGGTTGAGCTCCCTGTCGAGGAGCAGGACCTTGAAGACGTCACGCTCGAGCGGGAGGAGATCACCATGGGCCCCGCCTTTGACGAGACCGTCGCGCCTCTGGTGCACCCCGCCGAGAGCGGCCCCGTTTCCATCGGCACACAACACGCCGTGCATATCCTGCGTGACATTTTTGGCGCCGACGCCGAGCACGACGCTGAAAAGCGCAAGGAGTCCACCGTCGTGTTCCAAGACCTGCTGCCCGAGGGCCGCACCTCCAAGGTCGACGCCACCAAGATGTTCTTCGAGTGTCTTGTGCTCGCCACCAAGGACGCCATCAAGGTCGAGCAGGGCCCCGAGCTCGGCGCGCCCATCAAGATCCGCGGCAAGCGCGGCCTGTGGGGCGCGTGGGCCGAGAGCGAGGCGGGCGGCGAGATGGCGGCGCAGATGGAGGCCGAGGCCGCGGCCGAGCCGGCTTGGGCGGCGACACCTGTGACTGCGGCCTTCCAGCCGGAAGCAACGCCGGCGATCTCGGTCGAGGCTTGAACGAAAAAAAAAAAGAAAGAAACACCACCAAAAATCAACAAGCGAAACGACGCGCGGGGCTGGGCCATTTTCTCCATCTATTTTTCCCTTTTTTTTTTCTTTTTTTGTTATGCCTTTTTTATTTCTTCGTTTGGGCTTGCTTTTATTCTCTACGTCTTCTTGGTATCACGTCATTTGCTTTGGGAGGGGAGGGCAAGGGAGTTGTCCGGGTTTCTTCCGGCCGTTTTGTTTCCTTTTGTTCCGAGTTTTTTGCTTGTTTTCTTTCTGCTGTGATATGGCGCTAGCTGGGGATTCTGTTTTCCTTTTGTTTCTTTTTTTCCTTATTGGCGGATCAACGTTCATGTATCAACATTGTCGGGGTCTTGTTTTGTGTTTGTCTTCAGTCTTGCGTGTTGCTTGGGATATTCTTCTGCGTTGCGTATTTACATATCTGCTCTCCTTTCTTGGCTTTACTTCTATACCTCTTCTTCCTTTCTGTTGCTTATTATAGTCGTCCATTACGCATTCTTCCTCGGCTGCCGCTCGTGTGGTGTGTAGTTGAATTGGCTGGCATCTTGCCTATGTGGCGATGTCGTTACTTTTGTGTGACGTTGCTAGACACCTTGTCTCCAGTGTTAGGGTTGGGGTTTGTAGCTGCTACAGCTCTTCCATGGTGATTCATCGCGATGCGACCTGAGCGGAGTCATAGTCAGAGGTCCAAGCCAAAAGCAGCAGTTGCCTTTCTAAGAGTGTGTCATCTTTCGATTGGTGACTGTGTTTTCCTTGTTCTTGCAGTTGCCTGTTTTCCATCCTTCCGCTTTTTTTCTGGCTCTTACAGGTAGATAGATGTAACTTGCACTTCTTTTTCTTCCCCACAACTTTCTTCCTTCTTCTCTTCTTTCCCATCTCTTGATTTATTTGATATTTGCGTTGATTACATACACATATAAAAGCATCAAGCACGACTCGGAAGATTGTGCCTTGCAGAGTTCTGTTCAATTTTTTTTTATTCAATTTTGTTTCTTTGGCGCATCTATTCTAATACGTCACAATGGTATGTGGTATCATAAGATGGAAACCGCCACCGCAGCATAACGGTGCACAGCTGGATGACCTCGACTGACTCGCGCTTTGTCTCTGATATAGGCTTACTTCCAACCCAATCCTCATGTCGGCAACACTGCGTCCAGTGAAGACTGGAGAAGTACGTTGTCCAGATGCACAGCTACCTAGACACCCAGACACCCAGACCCCAGACACACACACACACCCCCGCTCATAAAACCCGCCTGGTCTCTAACACTCTATCCACTCGCCCACCAGTCAAGGGCTACAACCCGCTCACGCCTCCCGATCTTCTGCAGCACGAGATCCCGCAGACGGAAAACTCCAAGCAGACTGTCATCTCGTCCCGTGAAGAGGTCGCGGCCGTGGTCAATGGCCGCGACGCCAACGACCGTCTGCTGGTGGTCATTGGCCCCTGCTCGATCCACGATCCCAAAGCTGCCATGGAGTACTGCGACATGCTTCTCAAGGAGAAGGAAAAGTACAAGGACGAGCTGCTGATTGTCATGCGCTCGTACCTGGAGAAGCCGCGCACGACCGTGGGCTGGAAGGGCCTGATCAACGACCCCGATATCGACAACAGCTTCAAGATCAACAAGGGCCTGCGGCTGTCCCGGCAGCTGTTTGTCGATCTGACGGACCGCGGAATGCCCATTGCCAGTGAAATGCTGGATACCATCTCGCCGCAGTTCCTGGCCGACTGCCTGTCTGTGGGTGCCATTGGTGCGCGCACCACGGAGTCGCAGCTGCATCGTGAGCTGGCCTCGGGTCTATCGTTCCCTGTTGGGTTCAAGAACGGCACGGACGGCACACTGGGCGTGGCCATTGATGCCATTGGCGCCGTGCGCCACCCTCATCACTTCCTGTCGGTCACCAAGCCCGGTGTGGTTGCTATCGTCGGCACTGTTGGAAACGAGGACTGCTTTGTGATTCTGCGCGGTGGCAAGCGCGGCACCAACTACGACGCTGCCAGCATCCAGGATGCCAAGGAGTCGCTGGCCAAGGCTGGCTTGAGCCACAGACTGATGGTGGACTGCAGCCACGGCAACTCGAGCAAGAACCACCGCAACCAGCCGATTGTGGCGGCGGACCTGGCGCAGCAGATTTCGAGCGGCGAGGATGCCATTATGGGCGTGATGATTGAGAGCAACATTAACGAGGGCAACCAGAAGGTGCCGGCCGAGGGCAAGGCCGGACTCAAGTACGGTGTCAGCATCACGGACGCCTGCATCTGCTGGAGCGACACGGAGGCGGTGCTGGCCAACCTGGCGGGCGCCGTCAAGGCGCGCAGAGAGCTGAAGAAGGCGGCGTCTGCTTGAGTGGGGAGGGAAAAGGGAAAAGGGAAAAGGGAAAAAAATACAAAAGGAATCCATGTACGCGATGAGGGTAGTGGAAGACCAAAAAGGGGTGTTTTTGAATGTGAAGGGGATGATGTCATCGATGTGAGAAGTGGATGGGGAGGAGGGGCAGAGAAGACTCGAGCATAGGCCGGGTATTGATTGGTCTGCAGCAGGCCAGCAGGCTGTGTTTAATGCAAGTCTGATGGACGCACCAGGGCTGTTGTTATTTTACTTGATCATTTATTTGCATCTGGTTTATCGTGGTGACGTCCCTATGAAAGCTACCCCCAAAATTGAGGCTCTTCTGTTTGACAGCCGAAGGTGGCCTTCCAGCCTATGGCATGCCGCGCATTCATGGACAGTCATCAAAAGCGGGACACAGCTGCGCCCAGCTGGCGCCAGCTGCAGCCGACGGGCACTTTGTCACTTTATCACTTTGTGGGTCCCCCCGGTGTTCCGTCACGACCAGCCAGTGCACGTGACCGGCAGCCAATGAGCATCGGGGTAAATCGGGCCCCTCCCCTTTGGCCAGCACCAAGGCCCGCTTTCTGGCTCCCACTGGATCCCGACGATATTTTTTTCTCTCGGGGGCCTTTAGTGGGCTGGCGGCCGCCCTGGAGGCGCTGTGGCGGCGGTGCAAGCCTGTATTTCCAGGTGTCTCGAGCGCTGAAAAATCCTGACGGGAGCCTGTGATTTACTGGGCCTCTTTTTTTTTTGCTCTTTTTCTCGCTCATTTTGTTCCCCAGTTCGAGCTTCTCTCTTATTATTTTTTTTTTCTCTTCTTCCGCTGGACCTTCTCTTCCGCACATCTTCTTCTCCTCCGTCTTCCGTCCTTTTGCTGTCGTCCTCCCGCCGGGTTGAAGGAGTAATTTCTTTCCTTTTTTTTTCTTCTCTGGTCGCCTCTTCTTTTTTTTTCTTGCTTCTCTTGTACTCACATAATCCGACTTTCGACATGTTCGCCCGGTCCGGTCTGCGCTCGACGCGCATATTCACACAGGCGAGAACTGGCTTCGTGAATGTGGCCAAGGTACATGCAGACTGCCCACTACAGACTACACAATATACACTACACAATACACACATTCTCTTTCTTCCCCTCCCGCTGTTCAGCCTCGTCGGCGTGGCCGGCGGCCGGCGGCCGGTGGCTGGCCCGTCTCTTCGCCGCCGCATGCATCCCGACTCGGCCTGGTCTGGGCTGATCTCGTCGGCCTACCTCGGAATCTTGCTGCCACCCACCCGCCCGTCCATGGCCACAACACCGGCATCGTCACCGCTTCCAATTGAGCAGCCATTGGCTGGGTCGGGCTGCAATTGGCCACTCACCCACTCACCCACACACCTACTCACACCCACACACACATGTTCCGTCTCGCTGACTCTCTCCCCCCGTCTCGTCTCCCCCTCTCTATAGCGCGCCGCGTCCAACAGCTCCAATGCCTCCGAAGCCTCCTCCGCCCGCCTGAACATGGCTGCCATTGCCTCTACCGGTGTTGCCGCCGGCACCATGGCCTGGTACTACCACCTGTTTGGCGAGACTGCCGATGCTTCGTCTCCCACCGATGAGGGGTGAGTTTTTTCTCCGTGCCCCTTCCGATATTTTTTCGCCGAGATATGAGGGGGGTGGTTGCTTGTTTGTCTGTGCTGGCTTGTTTGTCTGTACTGGCTTGCTTGTTTGTTTGCTGGCTTGCTTGTCTGCTGTCTTGGCTTGTCTCCCGGGTCCATCCCCTCTGCTGCAGCTATTCTCCCGGCTCGTCCGCCTACTCCGTCCATCCGAACAATCTCAACACCCTCGGGGCCAACAAACGCACAAACGCCTGCCTTATCTCGGACCAGCAAAAGAACAAGCAGCGGAGATGCCCACAGCAAACACCCGCCACCTCCCATAGCTTCACCCACCCACACACACACACACACAAACAAGCCCCGTCCTCCCTGACCATTGGCTAACCAATTGACTACAGTATGCACGCTTCTCACCTTCCCTGGGTTCACCAGAAGTGGAACAAGACCTTTGACCACCAGGCGTAAGATATTCTCTCTCTCTCCCTACTACCAGCCAATTGCATGCATGGCTTGCTTGTCCAATGCTCTCTGTCGCCCCGAGTCCCCTCCCCCGCTAACCAACTGCCCCCGCCCTCTCTTCTTTCCCGTGCCAACAGCCTTCGCCGTGGTTTCCAGGTCTACAGAGAAGTGTGCGCCTCGTGCCACTCCCTGAGCAGAATCCCCTACCGTACCCTGGTCGGCACTGTCCTCACCGTCGACGAGGCCAAGGCCATGGCCGAGGAGAACGAGTACCCCGGCGAGCCCAACGACCAGGGTGACATTGAGATGCGCCCCGGAAAGCTGTCCGACTACCTGCCTTCGCCCTACAAGAACGAGGAGGCCGCCCGCTTCGCCAACGCCGGTGCCCTGCCCCCGGATCTGTCGCTAATTGTCAAGGCCCGCCACGGCGGCTGCGACTACATCTGGGCCCTGCTGACCGGCTACCCCGATGAGCCCCCCGCCGGCGCCCAGGTCGCCCCTGGCATGAACTTCAACCCCTACTTCCCCGGCACCGGCATTGCCATGGGCCGTGTCCTGTTCGACGGCCTGGTCGAGTACGAGGACGAGACCCCCGCCACCACCTCGCAGATGGCCAAGGACGTTGTCGAGTTCCTCAACTGGGCTGCCGAGCCCGAGATGGACGACCGCAAGAAGATGGGCATGAAGGTTCTGGTCGTCACTGCCGGCCTGTTCGCCGTCTCCGTCTGGGTCAAGCGCTACAAGTGGGCCTGGCTGAAGTCGAGAAAGCTGACGTACAACCCTCCCGCCGGCGACCACAAGGTCCGCCGGTAAACGGGGACAGGGACGACACGAAACGATGCGAAGAAAGAAAGCTTACCTCACCTCCACTCCACCACGTCTGCCCTAAAAAAAGAAACCAAAAATGAACAGAAAAGAAGGAAGCAAAAACAAAGCATTGATATCTTTCCATGAGGAGTTTCGTCTGTTGATTCTTTTTTTTTTTTTTCCTCTGCCTCTTTTTGCCGTGTGAGATGAGGAAGAGAGGGGGAAGAGGGAGCAGCGGAGAGGACAGGACGTGAGAAGAGGAGGGCAACCTCAACAAAGGGGCGAGGCTGAGGCTGAGATCAAGAGCGAGAGCGAGATATAGAGGGAGGATCGGAGCAAGCAAACAGTTGGGAGTGGGTGTCGAGGCTGAGGCTGCGGCTGAGCAACGCCAACGACGAGAAGCATATTAGACTGGGAAATGGAGATGACATGGCTCGGCTCGACTTCACCGCATGTTTTCTCGCTGTGTGCGTGTTGTATACTGTCTCTCTGTCTCTGTCTCTGTCTGTTTGTCTCTGTCTGTCTCCGCCTCTGCCTCTGCGTACTTCTTGCTGTCTTCCTCCTCCCCCTTCTCCTCCTCCTCCTCCTCGCCTTCTTCTTGTCATGTCTGTCTCTCACTCCGTCTCTCGCCTTCTCTCTCTCTATCTATTCACCCCCTCCACCCGCTTGTACTTGTCTATCTATACCTTGTTTTTTTTTATACTTACATCTATCTCACGGCCTCCTCCATCTCTCCGTGCCTCTTCATCTTCTCTTCTCTTTCTCTCTCTCTCTCTTCTCTTTCTTTCTCTCCGTCTCTGCCTTTTCACTCAGATCGACAACTAACCCGCAGTGAACCACAAAGGCTGTCTTGTATACATATAAACCTCATCTCTCTCTCTCTCTCTTGTTCCAACTTTGCCTTCCTGTCTCTTCCTCTGCCTCTTCAACGCCTTGCTATTTGCTCTTATTCAACGTCTTTCTCCGTCCAACGTCCGCTATCTTACCTACTTGCCTTAC
>JAXHKQ010000561.1:0-12601 GCA_038407185.1 Chalaropsis ovoidea
CCTTTTGGAATCCCCCCCCCCCCCAAATCCTAGTCCACTTTAACGACCGAGAGGGTTACTTTCGCTGCATACAAGTTCAACCTTGGGACTCTTTCCCATTTTCCCATGCGCCTCCATCTCCTCATCGTCTCCTCCTTCCCCATAAAGAGAAGGGCCCGAGGCATATCCCGCACCCGCACACCACAGCCGGCACTGCGATTATTATGAGCGGCGACATGAGTCTCTCCGCAGCTCTGGGTGGCCTCCGCATCGCCAACCCTGACGATGCCGACACTGATGCCCCGCCAGCTGCCTTGGCTGTCGCCGACGGCTCCTCCGAATTGGCCAAAACCACAAGCCACGGCTCGTCGGTGCGCAACCACTACGATCGCCAGCCGTCGTACGAGCAGCAGCCAAGCCCACAGCAGCAGCAGCAGCAGCAGCAGCAGCAACACCAGCAGCAACACCAGCAGCAACACCAGCAGCAACACCAGCAGCAACACCAGCAGCAACACCAGCAGCAACAACATCACCACCACCAGCAACACCTCCAGCTGCACCACCAGCAATCACAACAACCGCTGCCGTCACACAGCCAGCTGAACCGAGTCCGAGACCTGTCCCCTGCCTCCATCCACCGATCTCAACAAACCCGTTATCGCTCGTCGTCCGACCCCCGGATCGCCCCGCCCATCAACACACTCTCCCGGAATCCGTCGCGTGGTCGGAACCTGGACCAGCCCTCGCCGCGGGTGCCCTATGTCCGAGAAGCCTCCACCGCCTCGTTCGACCCGACCTCCACCGCCACAACCGGCACTCTCTACGACTCGCCGTACAGAAACAGCGCGTCCATGACTGTTGCTGGCCAGCCCGGCCGCCCCCTTTCCACGTCATATGTCGTCCCCTCAAAACACGACGACCCGCGATTAGGGCCTGGCTCGGCCTACCCATCGTCGTCGGCTGCACACCAACTGCCCTTGCGCGCTGCCAGCCAAAGACACGAGTCCCATGGCCCTGCTCCCATACACGCAGCACATCATCGCCCACTGGACGGCCAAATGCCCACAAGACAAAGCTCACGAGGCATGGGCCACCATGCCCCCGGCCAGGGAGTCGCCCAGGACGGCTTTGGGTCTGGCACTCCCGTGCCCACCACGGCCGAGGAATGGAAAGACCGCGGCTCGGCTGTTGGCGTCAAGCGCGAAATCGACGCCGATGGCCGGCCTGTGATGCGCCAGTTCAAAAAGGGCGTGCGGGACTTCAACTTTGGCATCGTGCTGGGCGAGGGCTCCTACAGCTCCGTCTTCCTGGCTTCTGATCGCCAGACACTCAAAGACTACGCCGTCAAGGTCCTCGACAAACGCCACATCATCAAGGAGAAGAAGATCAAGTACGTGAACATTGAGAAAAATACCCTCAACCGCCTCACGGAACATCCCGGAATCGTGCGTCTTTACTACACCTTCCAGGACCAAACATCGCTCTACTACGTGCTTGACCTCTGCACTGGCGGCGAGCTTCTGGGCGCTCTCAAAAAGACGGGCACCTTTGATGTCGAGTGCACGCGCTTCTACGGCGCCGAGATCCTGGACGCCATTGACTACATGCACTCTCGCGGCGTCATACATCGCGACCTCAAGCCGGAAAACGTGCTGCTGGACGACCACATGCACATCAAAATCACAGATTTTGGCACGGCCAAACTGCTCTCCGACCCGCGTTTGCCTTCTGATGGCAGCACCCCCTCATCTGAGGACGACCGTGCGGCCTCGTTTGTTGGGACAGCCGAATACGTGAGTCCCGAGCTTCTTATGAACAAGAGCGCGTGCAAGGCCAGTGATCTGTGGGCATATGGCTGCATAATATACCAGCTGCTGGCTGGCCGGCCACCATTCAAGGGTGGGTCGGAATACCTCACCTTCCAAAAGATTGTCAACCTCGAATACGAGTTTCCCCCAGGCTTCCCCCCCGCCGCCAAGGACCTGGTGGAGCGGTGTCTCGTGCTCGACCCGTCGCGCCGACTCACCATTGACCACATCAAGAACCACGAGTTTTTCGACGGCCAGTATTTCGGCAAGAATCTGTGGAAGGGCCACGCCCCCCGTCTTCGCCCCTATGTGCCGCCCACGCCTGAGCCCAACATCATCCAGCTCGGCGGCAGCAGCAGCATATCAACGCCCTCGTCCGCCCCGCCGGCCCCGCGCGCCCGCCCCACGTCGGGCATCAACACCCAGCCGCGGCCGACCGCCAAAATCACCGAGCTGCCGCCTCCCACGCAGATTGACATTGACTGGTCACCAATCCTCACGCGCACCAACGAGCGCGTGCTGAAGCTGGGCGACCTGACGGTGGCCACGTCGCCCATCTCGTCGTCGCCCAGGGGCGAGGAAAGCCACAAGAAGCTGTCGCGCTTCTTTGGCGGCGGCGCCCCGAGAAGAAAACAGCGCCTGGTTATTGTCACCTCTGCAGGCCGCATCCTGACCGTGCCTGCCAGCGGCGATGAAAAGAAGGTCAAACAGGAGATTTCGCTGCTTGCCTCTGACTGTATCTGGAGGACCCAGCAAGATGCCAAGGGCATGATGCACTGGTGTGTTGATACCGTAAGTGTAGTGTCCTCCATGCCACACCCCACACCCCCAGTCTCTGTAGTCTCTTCCGTGCCAGACCTCCCGTCTCACTGCTAACGCCCGTCCAGGGAGGAATCCATTATAGCTTCGAGGAGCCCAAGACGCCCACGCCCGACAACAAAATCGCAAACGAGTGGATCGAGAGTCTGGAGCGCGCAAAAGACATTGCGCTCTCGCAGGCCTCCTTTTCAGACTACAACGACAACGGCTACAGCGAGAACCGCCCCGTCAGCCCGGCCAGCACTCTCGGCGGCCACAGCACCTTTACTGAAAACTACGGCAGCGGCAACGGCGGCAACGGCGGCAGCGGCAGCGGCGGCAACTCATCGGGCCGCGGCCACGCAGCCAAGACCTCCACGGCCGATGAGTTTGCGGCGAAGCGGAGCCGCTTCAGCAAGCGCCAGTCCAAAAGCGGGCTTGGCCCGGTCTTCTAGACGTCGCCCTGTTTCTTTTTTGTTTTCTTTTTTTTTTGTTGTGCCAGGGAAGAGGACGCGAGACTGTCTGCCAGATCACATTCCTTTTTCTTTTTTTCTTTTCTTTTCTTTTTGTTTTTGCTTTCTCCCCATACATGGACTCTAGGGCCTTGTTGAAGGCTTGGAACCAAGTTCGACTTCCACATACATGTATACACACACATACACATAACAGGCGTTGTTTTGATGTTCTTTTCTTTTCGCCTTTTTCTTTGTCTTTACTTTTTTTTTTTTCTTTTTTTCCTTCTTCACTCTGCTTCTGGTCTTTACTGCCTCATTTATATTGCCAAAGTGAACTATATCCCACTTTATAAGTCCTGCTGCTTGGCTTGTTGTTGATTCTCGGTATAGGTTGTAGTTGTGTTCTTCTTGCTCTTCTTGCCCTTTTTCCTCTTCCTCCTCTTCTTCCTCTTCTTCTTCTGCTTCTGTATACAACCTTCTGTTACAGCCATAGAACACCCTGGACCCCCCCCCCCCCCCTCTCCTCCAAGAGAAATTAGAATTCCCACCCAAAACGAGGCCTTTTCGCCTTCTCGTGGTGGCATCATGAGCGGGGATTTTAAAGCCGGCCTGTGAACTATACGTGCATTGCTTGGCCAGAGACTGGCCCGGTCGAATGGGTGGGTGGGAGGTGGCCCAGTCCAATGAGTGGGTTCGAGGTTCACGAGCTTCGTAATGTTTGGTTTGTATTGCGGTCAAGGCTGTATGTCGCTTCCAGGTGCCAGCCAGGTGTCAGCCATCGGAGGACGGGCCGTCAAGCACTTGCAGAGTCCAGATTGAACACCAGATGGATCTTCGTGACTCCAAACATTTACAAGCTGTATCCCCGAGCTGTCTCCCAGTGTGTCCGAGTAGTTCCACATCAAAATATGCTTGCTAGAACCGACTTACCTGCGCCGGCCTTGACCAAAACAATGTTCATGTACCTAACCCTAATTCCCTTCAAATATACACTGCATCACGTGACACGTCACTGTAACCCTGGAAACGGGCTAAATTTCGCGAGGCTGAATTTGGTGATAGTCGAATCAGGAATCAGACGCGACTAGAGCCTCAAAACGCCGATAACACTCTCTCGACCACCGCCCATAGGACCCCTGGATCCCAACCTTGCCAGCTCTACTCACGACTCAAGACAACCCGCTCGGATATCCAAGCACTGGCGACCTCCCTTTTCCTTCGACTGTTCCTGTTCAGCCATCGCATTGCTGCATGCTTGAAACTACACTGGCTGGCTCATAATACTTGTCGCGATGCACGGAGGCCAATTCCGCCAATTCAACGCCGGCACCTCAGGCCGAGGAGGACGCCGCGGGCAAAACGGTAAGCTCTCCGGCCCCGGGCATGCGCAGCGCGGCCGCGCCCGACCCGACCACGTGTTTGGACCCGGCAGGCGCTGGAGCCCGCACACGTTGGAACCCGCAGCATTACTAACACGCGCGCCCTGATTAACAGCCAACAATGCAGCAGCGCAAGCCCAGCTAGCCCAGCAGCAGGCGGCAGCAGCGGCTGCGGCGGCAGCGCAGGCTCAAGCCCAGGCCCAGGCCCAGGCCGAGATGGCCAAGCGCCGCAGCCGGAAACCCACGGACAAGAACATGCCCGAGGGCATCGAGACCTGCATCCCCGACGGTGAGCTGGTTGCGCACTATGACAAGCTGCGCAACTACGAGCGTCGGCTCGATGCTACTATTACGCGCAAGCGCCTGGACGCGCTGGACAGCGTGAACCGCTACCCCAAGGTATGTCTACTGCGGCTATACTACGTCGCCGGCGCTGGTGCTGGACTCGGCGCTGGTGCTGGACTCAGCACTTGCACTGCTTTTGGTCTGGCTTGTGGCTGACATGTATGGCGTGTTTCTGTAGCACTGGCGCACTCTGCGCATCTGGATTTCCAACACCGTCGAAGACCAACCGTGGCAGCAAATGAGCCTCAATGTCGACAGCTTCGACTTTAGCTCGACTGTCGACTCGACGTACAAAGTCAAGATCCAAGCCCAGCTGCTACCAGACGAGCTGGCGCAAGACACAAAGACGGACGACGACGACGATGACGACGAGATGAGCGATAGCGCGCAGAGTAAAGACGACGAGGCGGCGGAGCAACACCACTTTGCGCACTTTTTCAGGGCCATGGCAGTAGATTTCCCGCCGTCGTACGCGCCAGAGCAGGCGGTCGAGTGGAAGCGACCCGACGTCCCGCCCAACACGCCGTCGTATGCACCACTGCCGGAAGCCCTCTGCTTCGACGAGCTCTCCTTCCGGCGCAACGGCGACGATAACATCAACATCACAATCAACCTCACGCGACACGAGGACCCCGAGCGATACTTGCTCAGCCCGGAACTGGCCGATATTGTGGACATGGTCGAGGGCACCCGGCAAGAGGTCGTCCAGGCGCTGTACGAGTACATTAGCTACTTCAAGCTACAAGAGGACGAGGAGCGACGCAACTTCCGCTGCGACGACTTGCTGCGCAAGGTGAGATTCTTTTTCCCAGTTGTCTTTTTTTTTTCTTCATGCCTGCATATGAAACAAGCGCCCCCGATGCTACATTGTACAGCCCCCCTCCGCCCCAGGGCCATCTTGTACAAAGCGTCCGGCGCTGCTGCGTTGAGAATACCCGACTGACTAAGCGGCCTCTGACTCCCCTGGTTTCAGATTGTCAATAGTGAAATTGGGCATATCCCTATGCTTGGTGATTACATCACGCCGCAGCTCAAGCCTCTGCCCCCAATCTCCCTGCCGTACACTATTCGCGTCGACAAGGCTTTCCACAGCAGCCCGTCGGCAACTGTGTACGATGTTCGCGTGCTTGTCGAGCCCCCTGTGAAGGCGCAGATCGTCAAGTTCATTTCGCACCCGTCATACGCCACCATGCTGCGCGAGGTGTCGGGGCTGGACGAGCAGTTGGCCAGCCTGATCCAGGCCATCTCAGTGTCCAAGGCCAAGCGCACCTTCTTCATGTCACTGGCCAACGACCCCGTCAACTTCTTGCGCAAGTGGCTGAGCTCGCAGCAGCGCGACCTCGAGGTGATTTCCGGCCAGACTATCCGCGGCAGCTCCGGCTCCGGCGCGGATACCTGGCGCAAGGGTGGCCAGGGCAGCGTGTGGACGACGGCTGCTGCGCAGGAGAGCGTGAGCATGTTGCTTTCTAAGCAGCCAAGGCATCGCTAAACGGAGGGATGCAAAGCGATGGTCACGGGGTATGTGAGGATCACCGGAGGGTTGTTTTTTATGTAAGCAGAGAGAGAGAGAGAGAGAGTAATACAAGGAGGGGGAGGGGCCTGTTTTGTTTAGCCAGGCGAATCTGTGTCTATCGGTAATGAAATCAAGTCCTACGGAGTCTTTGAGCAACGCCTTTCTCTTCCTGCGTGTGCAGCGCCTCCCTTCTTCCCCCTGCTTACAAATGCCCTTAGCCGCGCGTTGGCGCTTTGACACCGAGGAGTCGTCGAGGTATGACTTGGCGCATGTTTGTGTTTGTGGGTTCTCTTGCCTGGGGAGGCAGATCGCAGCGGAAATTGTGGCAGGAAATGAAATACAAGCAAGTATTTCTTGTGTCTATTTTATGGTGAGCAAGTGAGCTTCATTCTAGGGTGTGTGTGGCACGCAACGGCCCAGGCCCAGGCCAAGGTGTGGTGGTGTGATGATAATATAGCAGCAGCGCCTCTTTAAAGCGAGGGCTGTACACAGCCAATGGCCTTGTTTGTGCTTGTCGGCGGAGTGGAAAACAGAAACCTAGGCAAATAAATGCACTCTGCTCGGAGCATCGCTGCCGAGGACCGAGGACGATCTAAATATAGTGCATGCATACTGGATGGATTCACTCTTATCCTGATTAGAGTTTAATGACACATCACGTGATCAAGGCCGGTGGCTGGCCACAGCTTCGAATGGTCTTGATTCTTCTGCACAAGAAGGAAGACAAACAAGTTTGATGTTTTGTGTGCTGGAAGAAAAGACGAGCTGTTATCTCCAGTGCTTGTTTGAGACTTGGCCAGGGAGGTTGTAGGCAAGTGTTTCATGTGTGGCGAAAAGAAAAGAGGAGAGAGAAGAGAAGAGAAGAGAAGAGAAGAGAAGAGAGAAGAAGCTGCTAGTTCTAGGATTGTAGAGAGCTTGTGTACATGCCCACGAACGATGAGTGGAGATGCAAGTCAAAATCACGTAGCAAGTGCCAATCGAGTACGCACCCAGTCCCAAGTACACATGTAAGTACATCTGCATCTCTGTTCTTGCACATCAACTCCCTATGGATGATGCTTAATCCACAGACGCAGGATCTGACACCCCATCGTTGAAGAATAGACACAGCTACAGATCGCCAGACTAAGCAGATGTTGTGTAGGAATGAAGAATCCCTCCCCCAAGGATGGCAGGCCCAAGCAACAGGAGCGCAAAAGGAAATGGATTAAACAGAACATAAACAATCAATCGGAGAGTCGGGACGAAAAATAAGAGTAAGCAAACCCCTATAAACAGCAGCTAAGTCTCTAGAGAACGTAATGCGCAAAAATAGAACAAGATAAGATGGAGGGGTACCAAAGAGGGACTTGACTGATACCCTAAACAGTCCCCTAACCCTACCGGTCCGGCCGCCTCACGACTCCGCCCAAAAGAAAATATTTTTACGGCGAGGCTGTGGGCATAAACATTGACGCAAATATAGCTTTTGCCTTTTGTGCCTCTCGTAACAACGCATTCTTTTCCGAGCGTCTAAAAACAACAAGAAGCCTCCGCGCGTATATCACGACACTCTGGCTGATGGCTGATTGTTTGCATCACGATACTTGTTCTACAGCACCCAAGGTTGGTTAGCTGAATAACCCCACCAGCCTTGTTTCCATTCTCTAGATGCCCTGACTAATACATGCGTATTTATTTATTTAGGACAAACCGGCTTGCTGATGATCGCCAATGGGCCGCCGATTGGAGAAGAACTTCCCGATGAGGTAGTAAGATTCTCGTGGGTGGGAACCCAGGGCCGCCTATGCACTAGACAGCCACCAGACACAGGCCGACACGCACAGAAGCAGACACGCACAGAAGCAGACACGCACAGCCATCTCCAGACACAGACACGCCCAGACACAGACACACCATGGCAGCCATCTATCTCACTACAATGCCAACATCAGATAATCCCCCGTCACGCCCCAAGCCTGCGTCTGGCCAAATCTTTCCCTCCCCCTGGCAGTCATCGTCCATCACTGCTCCCATGTGGCACTGTCTCATCGCCCATATACTATTATAAAACAAAAGCTTCCGAAGACTGATATGACGCTGTTGTCTGTCTGCCTCTCTTCCACCATCCCCGCTGCCGAAATTCCGCTACCCAGCTAGGGCAAGGCAACGAGAAATTGGCAGAGAAAAATTCGGCTGCGACCAAGAGCTTGGGCCCTTCAATTGAGTGAGAAAAGACCCGTACGCTTTTCTACTGTAAGTCGAGCTTTCCTGCTTTCTTACCTTCTTAAAGGCTCCGAAGGAGGATCAAGGTGCGCATTGATAACTTTGCCAAACTTAGCCAAGGCTCTAGGACGGGTCAAGTGGGCTAATTCTAACCATGCACATGGGGCCCTGGGGCCCTGGGGGTCGTCAACTGAAGGTTGTATGACATGCATGCATGCATGGAAGAAGTCTGCGAAGCTGGGGCCTGGGTCGTGGAAGCTATGGACTCTGGACTCCATCTTCCACACATCGTCCATATGCCCACTCATACAGACACGTTTGTCCCCTCTCCGGAGAATAGGGACCCGAAGAACCGCGATTCTACACGCCCCATGTCACCTCCACACCCCCAGTCCTCCCAAATCTCTTTTCTTCCACGAACGGCAACATCAGAGCTTGTTTTGCGCTCCATGCTATCTACGCTCTTCACTACGTCTGCCTACTCGCCACCCCTACGCTTTCTACCACGCCTGTTTTCCGCCGACATCCTCGTCCCCTGCCTGCCGATGTAGAAAGCATGGAAGCAGGCCATGGGCGCTAGAGGTGGGCGAGGACGCTCCTTTCCCCTCCCTCTACCTCTACTGCTCCTCCAACAGATCTCGGCTCACAGCCGACCTAAGGAAACCATCATCTTGATCTCACATATACGACTCGGCCCTCCCCCCTCCTCAGAAGACGGGGAAAAACCTCTTCTTTCGCATTGTTATCGCCTCATCTTGCATTCCCTTCGCCTCTCCTCTCCTCCCCCCTTCTCTTCTTTTTCTTCTGTCTCTTTACATTCATTCATTCATTCACTCGTTCATTCAACATTCTCTTCTTTGCATTGGCCATTCATTGACTTCTTCTACCTTCATTCTACTTTACTTCTCTCTTCCATTCAATCTCTCCTGGGCACCGCTTTTCCTCGACTCTTTTGCATTTGAAACGTTCTTTTCTGTTTAAACTTTCACCATGCTGTTCAAGCCGTTTTCCTTGATGGCCCTGGCGGCTTCCAGTGCCTTGGCTGTTCCTATTGTCGACACCTCTTCCTCCCACCATCTCGAGGCCCGCGGCGTCAACTTCATCGGCCACGACAAGGTTGTTGCTCTGCCCGAGCTTGTCCCCAACGACATCGTTGGTGCCGCCTACCGCAAGTTCCAGCCCTTCATCCGCATCGACAGCGGCTGCTTCCCCTACCCCGCCGTCGACAAGGACGGAAACATTGGGTAAGTCCTCTTTCCACCGCTGCAACCCATCAACTCGTCTTCTCCACCCATAACCCGTCCGTGCCTTGCTAACACCCGTTTCCCTCGAACAGTGATGGTCTCAAGAAGGGTGGTAGCCCCAGTGGCAAATGCCGTGGCAGCGATGGCCAGCTGTACGTCCGCAGTACCTGGCACGGAGGCCGCTATGCCATCATGTACGCCTGGTACATGCCCAAGGACCAGGGAACTGGCCGCCTGGCCATTACCGGCCACCGCCACGAGTGGGAAAACGTCATCGTCTACATCGACAACCCCGAATCCTACGACCCCAAGATGCTGGGTGTCAGTGCCTCCAAGCACAGAATCTACAACAAGTACAACTACGTGCCCGAGGGCATCTTCCCCAACGGCGACGCGCGCCTGCAGGTCAAGTACTACCAGGACGTCGCCTTCTTCGGCACCCACGCCATCGACGTCGAGAAGAACGGCAAGGACGGCCGCGAACAGGTCATGGTGCAGTGGGAAATGCTCCCCGAGCCGTCGCGCAAAGCCCTCAGCGAGGCCAGCTTCGGCGACGCTAACTTCCCCATGCACGACGGCAACTTCATCCGTCTGCTGGATAGAGCCAACCCCTTCTAAGCGGGATGCGCTTCTGCTAGTGCTAGTGCTGCTGCTGCTGCTGCGGCCGTCGCATCTTGCCAGTCCAGTCATGCGCAGTCTGACGCCTGGCTTCAACGGCCAGCCCATTTTGCGCCTTCACTTCTCTGCCCATCCTATCTTTCTTGATGATCCGATCCCTCCTCTCTGATCGCGAGGAGCTTCTTATTTCTCTTGCTTCCCATGTTTTTCTTTCCTTTTTTTCTTTTTCCCCTCTAGTATTTACCAACTCCCCCCTCTATTGTCTCTATTGGCTACTTGATCGGATTTGTCTTGTCTGGCATTTCTCTATTTGTATCTAACAACCTGTCTCTACCCTTTTTGTTTTCTGTTCTTTTCTTTCCCTTTATTACTGTTTATATACCTATTGTCAATACCGAGTATACATCTCGCACCTCTTGTCTACTGTGAATGCAACTATCTCTTTTTTTGGGTAGCAGTCTGTTGAGTGCTCGCTCAGTGGTCCAATGTAGCGGTATAACACGCTTGGCTATTGTCATGTGACATTTGATACAACGGCCGCGTGCAGATCAGATCGATCCCTCCATGTTTACTATCCGTACAGCTTCTTTGGTGGATGTGGTGCTTGTATAAAGCAAAAGCAAACAATACAAGGCCCGAGAGAGGTGGTATAATGTACAAGCCGAAAACAAGGGAAAAGGACTGACCCACCGTATGTCACTGTGGTGTCCGCGTCGTTGTCTATGTATTCGTAGTTTACTATATCTAAAGATGCCAAGTGCCCCAAGCCAAGCCCCAAGCCAAGCCCCAAGCCGACTTGGTGTATAGTCATGAGACACGATATCGCCCGCTGTTAACCGCCGCTGCTAGCCGCCGCACCGTCGTGCATGTTACCGCTGGGGCGGAATCGGACTCGGAGGCAGATTCTTAATCTGCTTGATGAGAAACTCCCGCTCGTCTATAAACTGCTCGTCGTCGGTGCGGTCCTCTAGGAAATGGGACAAAAAGGACAGAAGCTTGTCTCGGTTCATGATCAAAATCTTTTGCACGGCAACAGACTTGTGCGGGTTGGCCACGAATACTTTGAAGACGTGGAAGCCCTCGTATTGAACCATCTTGCGGTCGTCACGCAGCAGGTTCATGCAGATCTTGAGGTGCTCTCCGCTGTCAACATAGGCCGTCATGACCGAGTAGTTGGAGCGGTCGAGCAGGATCTCACCAAGCAGCTTGATAGACTGGCGCTTGGTGACGTAGCTATTTGACTGCACCAATATAGAGTTGTATTGGCCAAAGAAGAGATCGAAGTTTACCGACAAGAAGCGGGGGGCCAGATCCTTGTGCTTTGTCAAGAGTTCCTGCAGGTGACATGTTAGTGATGGGTGGGTGAGAGCAGGTGGAAAAGGAAAGGACCAAGTCAAGACATCGCTACGCACTCTAAAGGTCGTGAAAGCATCGGCTGCTACCTCGAACGAGCTTTTGTCGACCCAGTCAAAGAAGCGCCAAAACACGCCTCTGCCGGATTGCGGCTTGTCGCGGTCGATATTGGACACGCCATAGAAACTGGAGCCCTTGTCATCGGCATCGTCATACATGATGATTGCAGCAGCTGACTCGGATTTCAGCACCTCACGCAGCACAGAGCCGGCCGGGGTGGCGCTCTCTTTGTGATCGTATCCGCGACATAGCTCCAGCAATACCTGGGGCCGTTGGTTGATGACATATGACAGGGCGACGGGGTCGGACTTGGGAGAAGCACCCGGTGGACGGAAGCGGAAGACGTAGGAAAAGATGACCTGTGTGTCTTTGCGCGATTCAAAGGGGATTTTGTGGAGGTTGACTGCGAGCAAGTACAGAAGATCTTCTTCGATGATGCCGGTTACAAGTTGATATATTTGATCGGGACTAGTATCGCCGTCTAATTTCGCAGGGGGTAAGAGAAGGACATGGGTGGTTAGCGGAATGACAGGACACTTGATGTGAGTTGAGAGGAGGGGGGGGGGAGAAGCAAGGCAGCATGGAGAGACAGCACAAGATGGACGATCGGCAACTGGTGACGGGGTGGGTGGTAGCTCTTACCATCTTGCAGCACCAGCTTCATCTGGCTCAAGACTTTGGCCAGCTCTTCAGTCTTGACTGGAGCACCCTGAGCCCAGTCCATGGAGAGACGATTAACATATTCGCGGGCTTGTTTGGGAAGGTCGAGAGCTGTCCTCGCCCTTGTGCGGCCAAAGAGGAACGACATGGCGGGGGGGTGGGGGGGGGGGGGGGGGGGGGGGGG
>JAXHKQ010000562.1:0-12518 GCA_038407185.1 Chalaropsis ovoidea
TTTTTCTCCTTCGTTTCTCCCCCTCCACCTCTACTTCCCCCTCTACCTCTACCTCTACCTCCCCCTCCACCCTCCACCCTGCTAACACCCCGCCGCCCAACAGCACACCTCGGCAAATCGTCCCGCCCCGCCCTCGAGACCGTCTACGCCTCCACTGCCGTGCTGCTCGACGAGATCCGCGAAGAAACCCCCGGCGCCGCCTTTGTCACGGTGCAAGACGCCTTCCGCATGGTTACGAAGCAGCGCAGGGCATAGGCCGGTGTGATGTTTGTTGCCTTCTCTCTCTCTCTCTTCTCTTGCGATTTCGTTTTCTTTTTTTTTCTCACGACGATGGATGCCACGATCCTGGGAATAGCAGGTTCTGGACAGTGCTGTATTTATTTTATGTTTTCTTTATTCTTCTTCTCTTTTTCTCTTCGTCTCTCTCATCTTTGTCCTATCTTGCAGGAGTTTTTTATTCGTTTTTTTCGATTCATTTCCGGTCCATTTTTCTGTTCTTTTGCTTTTTTTAATCTTTCCCGGCTCGTATAACGAACGCCCCGGTCCGGTCCGGTCTGGTCCGGTCTTGCCTCTTTTTTTGTTCCTCTCTTGATAGTGAGCGCGGACGGGTGCGCGTGCAGATCTCAGATGCAGTTCAATTGCGAGTCTATTTTGATGTGACGGCTATGCGTCTCTAGTGCTGTCTGTGTGTGTGTGTGTGTGTGTGTGTGTAAAGCCCGGGGGTATCGATTTTAATGTGTACCGGGCACTTGACGGCCCGGCAACTCTCTCTGCGTCTCCTTTCTTCCTCTACTCTCTACTCTCTACTCTCTGCTCTCCCCTCCCCTCCCCTCTCACCCCCACAGAGCACACCGCTCCTCGCCCGGCCAATACTCATCCAGCACGCGGTCGCGATGAGCCACCAGCCCCATAAACGATGCGACCGCACACGGCAGCGTATCGTCGCCCCACACCAGCGACTCATCCAGCAGCAAATGCACATAGGCAAACACCGCCGCGTCAAAGGCGGTAGGCTGTGCAGCGCCCAGGAACCAGGCGGTGGGGCTGCGGCCGAGCTCAGCGTCCAGCGCCGCCAGCGCCGCGCGCGCGTCAGCGTACAGTGCGTCGGGGCGCAGCACGGCGGCGCGGCCGGCAGCGCCGCGCACGCTCAGTCGCACCTCGGTGTCGGCGGCGCGGCGCAGCGCGCGCAGCGTGGTGGCGCGCACGGCGCGCGACGCCGACGCCGGCGCAATGTACAGCCGCTGCAGCAGCGCTGTGTTGGCCGGCGCCAGGTACAGCGCGTGCAGCCACGCCGGCCGCACGCTGCTGTCCAGCAGCGCTGTGTATGTCGTGCTGCGCGCCGGCGCGGCCGCTACACGCTGTGCGCCGCTGAGCTGGAAGGTCGTCGGGTCGCTGCATGCCATTGCGACGCGCGACGCCGCCGGCAGCAGGAAAGGCAGGGAGCCCGTGGGCGAGGCGTGGTTGGTGGACGGGACGGAGGTGTAGTCGAGGCGGGCGAAGCGCAGGTAGGCCTGTGGAGGGAGGAGGGGGGGGTTGTTAGCGGGAGGTGGGCGGGCGGTGTGAGGCGGGGGGGTGTACGGACCTGCCACTTCAGACACGTGGGGTTGAAGCTTAGGCGGTCACGGCCTTCGGCAAAGACGAACAGCGACGCCACTTCGTCGGACACGTCGGGGGTGTTGCACGGCAGGGCGTTGGCTTCGAAGGTGGCGAGCGGAAACTTAGTGAACAGGCGGACGATGAACTGCGGGGCCGTCATCCACGACGGGCCGTAGCCGGCTTTGGCCGTGTCTGCTGTCTGTGCAGACACCGGCTCCGACTGTGGCTGTGGCTGTGGCTGTGACTTGGGCTGCGGTGCTGAGATCTCGGTCCCGGTCGGGCCTTCAGAGCTGGCGCCGGCGGTGGGGGTGATGGCGTCGGAGGCCATTCGGGGCAGGCGGGTCAGCCACGGGATGGCAGCAGGCAGGTGGAGTCCTGGGAAGAATAAGGCGCCCAGTCAGGAGTGGCTGGATAGAGACAACGGGGCGGGCCTTGGTCTTTGCCAAGGGTACGTTGGCGATGCGTCTTGTGTAGTGCGGTGCGGTGGGCGGTTGAAGTGGAGACAGCAAAGATTGAGCAAGGGAAGAGGGTTATGTAACCCTAATGATTCACAGGATTGTTAACCCCAGATATAAGGCCATTGTGTGGGGGTTCGCGAACAAAGGCCTAAGACAACAAGGTCCACGGGGCAGATGGGATATAGGGCTACAAGAGGCGACAAACACCGAGGGGAGAGGAATAGTTGGAGAAGAACGCAACCTTGCTCTGGGCTGCATGACCGTGAAAAGTTTTCATGCACCTTGTTTACTTTGTGTGTTTCCCTTGCATTAGGGGGGCGTTGTTTGTTGAGATGGAGACGGAGATGGAGACGGAGATGGCACACGACAGACACACCAAGACGGAGTCGAAGCACAGCAAAAGGCCAAGAGACCAGGCCAAAGTGGCGCCAGGCCCAGCAGGCAATGCTACGCTTGCGATTACGGCTACGTACGGTTACGGGAGAGAACAGCCGATGTGCGTAAGATTGAGGTGGGGAAGGGAGAAGGGGGGGGGGGCAGGGCTAGCTAAGGTTTGTTGTGTGTATATGGCGTGTTTGCTGTCTGCGGTTAGACATCCTCGGCCTTGGCCTGGAGTTGAGAGACGTCGAGAGAAGCTTGTGAAAAAAAAGGTTGGTGATTTAGACCCTAATTATGTCAGAGGAAGGAGCTCCAAGGGTTAGACGGCTATGAGTTTCTTCGCTGAAGGCGTTAGTTCGGAGGTTCGGAGAGTCTGACTTTTTTTTTCTGGCTGTTGGGGTTCGTGCATTGAAGCTGAGGATTGATTTATATATTTTTATATTCATGTATTTATGTACTTATTTATACTTGTTGTGGGCTGTCTCAGAAGACAAAGTGGGGGAGGGGCAGAGTAAAATAAACGATGAAATGGAAGATAAAATGGAAGATAAAAAAGGGCCAGTGCCAGATTTGGAGAACTGCGAGATGGAGAAAAGAGGGGAAACAAAGGCTCCGGGTAAGGGTTCCGGAGCTTTCCAGATGACGAAGCGGAAGATGGAGATGGAGAGAGACAGATAGCGACAGAGAGGAAGGAGAGACACGAGGCGTTCATCAGCTCAAGTCGGAGACGAAGAAGTCGGAGATGAAGAAGTCGGAGACGAACAAGATAGGCGTGAATCACGACCCTAATCGTGTTATGGGCAGAGTTTTTATCGACTGTTGGAGAAGTGCAGAACGGGGAAGGAGCTGTGTTGTCATTTTCTCCAAGTCCCACGCACCCGTTTGGGCCAGGCCAGACATGCCCTTTTTCTGCTTCTTTCCATTTGGAGAAAGGAAAGAGAAGGATACTTTGGTACTTGGCTTGTGATCCTTTCCCTCGAGATTAGAAAACTTGATTAGGCTTTTTGGTGGTTTAGCCAAAGAGGAAGGCATGGACGGAAAAAGAAAGTTCCAGCTGCAGTTGCTTGTTTTGTGGCATTGGAGAGGGAAATGACGTCTTTGTGTGAAAAGGTACAAAGTACAAGCCGCCGAGGAGGGACACACGAGCTGAGAAGCCACATTGCGTCGGGGCAAAGGAGAGGGAGAAGAGAAGAGAAGAGCAGAGGAAGAGAAGAGAAGAGCAGAGGAAGAGAAGAGAACAAGAAAGATGGTGCAGGCAGCATGGCACAAAGATGAGATGACCCCCACGGATGCGCCCAAGCCAGACGGACACATACACACAACTTTTCTCCGCGTGTGTGTGTCTCAGCTCAGTCACTTACACCCAATGCAAAATATGCACTGCAACAGTCTTTGTGCTGTGCAGTTTCGAGTTTACAATCAGGCCGTCGTTGCGTGTTGTTGGCTCTTCCCTTGCCCCCCCTCCCCCCGGGCTGTCTGTCAGATCAAGGCCGGGGATCTTCCCTGCATGACAGTCTCTGTTTTATTTTTCAGGTCTTTTTTTTTTTCAGTTCTTTGTTTCTTCTATTCTGGGGAAGAGGAAGAGGAAGAAGAAGAGGAAAAAGAACAGGAAAAAGAAGAACGCTGGCTAAATGTTTTCGGCTCCGGTTTATTTTCTTTGGCAACAGGACGTGAGGAAGAGAATTACTCGGGATGTCCGAGGGGAGGGGGACAAGATGGAGATGCAGATGGAGAGATAATTGCTATGCCTTTGTTGAGTATTTATTCCGTCTTTTTTGAGTATTTATTCTGCATTTATTCCGGGGTTTTGAGTATTTATTCATTCCGTTTATTCTGGGGTTTCTGCGGGCAATGCCACGACATCTGATATCAACGGCTTTGCTGAGCAGCACCAACCAGAGACGTTCGCATAGAGCAGAGCAGAGAAGAATGAGGATAAAATAAAATAAAATAAAATAAATAAATAAATAAAACACACTCTGATTACCCGGCGCTGGTGCCCAAAAACCAGGAACATCGGCGTCTCTATAGGCTGCACCAAACTGCAAGTCCCGTCCTAGCTTCAGCCCAACTCTGACGCTGCAGCGTCCTAGCTTTGTCTTTTTTTTCTTCTTTTTTTTCTTCTGCTGCTTCTTCCCCTCCAGCACTATCACAGGCTTTATCTCCCCCCCGTCTTGTCCCTAAAAAAGAGGCCCGAATACTCAAGCTGCCCATACCCCGGCATCTGCACCGAACGCCCCCCCCTCGTGTGGCACGTTCCCAGGTTTCTTGTGCTTCTAAATAAATACGTGATTTTTCACAAGCCAGACAGACAGCAAGATAGGCAGAAGAAAAGACGAGAACTGCTCTCTAGCGGGTGTTCCTTTTTTCCTCGGCTGTGGCCAACGCCAGTGTCAGTAGGTACATGGTGACATGATTACACACTTATATAAAGCCCATCTGCGCCTGGAACTCGCTCGTTTTATTCTTTTTCTTTTACCTGGTCCATCTCCAACTTGCTGGCCGTCTTCGTTGTCGTTTCCTCTTACTTGCTCTGTCCCCCCACGAAAAGTCCCGGGCGTCGTTTCGGTGCAAGGTCTGTCTCTTCCTAAAAAAAAAAGAATAAAAGAAAAAAAAAACAATAAAAAAGGCCCTCCTTTTTTATTCCGTGGAAAATCTCTTCTTGTTTGTTCTTCTTCGTTGTGTCTCTCTCTCTCTCCAACACAGAAGAATACCCAGAACGAACTACACCAACGCCCCCCCCCTAGAGTGGCGTTAGTCTTGTTTTTCTTCTCTCTTCGACTCCAAGTCTAGCAAACTCTTCTCCTCCTCTGTTGCTTCGTCTCAGGACTTAAATACCACTGGCTTCTCCCCTCCCGTACGAGTGGGCCGTGTTCTTTTCTTCTTCATTATCTGATAAACGTCTCTGCATCTCCGCCTCCGTTGCCGACTCCGTCTCCGTCTCCGTCTCTGTGTGCACCGCCGGCTCCACTCTCCACCACACCGACCACCCTTTGTGTCTTTGCCTCTCTCCCTCCATCATGAACAACTTCTCGTCCACGCAGCTGTCCTCCGGCGCCGCCTCCAGCCCTCCCTCGTCGGCCGACTTCGGCTTTTCCTCGGGAACCCACATGTCGTCCACCACAGCCGCCGGCGCATCTGCTGCCAGCGCCACAGCTCCCACCGCGACCGCCTCGGCATCTGCCTCTGCCTCTGCTGCCACTGCCACTGCCGCCGCTGCTGCTGCTGCCCGCGCTGCCTCCGTCTCGGGCGCTGTGCCGAACGCGCCCTTGGCCGGGCAGACGGCGTCAACGGAGCCGTTCCTGCGGGACTTTACGCTGATCGCCGAGGCTGCAAAGAGGGCGCAGATGGCCATCTTGACACGCGACATGGACGGGTTTTCCTTTTAATCATCGCTCGCTTCGTTTCTCATGTCGTTCATTCTTCTGCGCCTTTTCACAAAAAACAGGACCTTTTTCTGGTCTTTGCTGCATCTTCTTCACGAGCAAATCTTCTATACGGCCTGCTTCTTCGTCTGCTTCTGATACTCCCTTTTTTTTCTTCTTTTTTTCTGCATACCCACGGTCTGCCTCTGCTTTTATCTTTCTTGTTTGCTGGCGTTTTCACGGCGGTGTTTTCCTTTCTCTTTTTTGGGGACTTTTATGACGGACTTGTCTTAACGCAGGGGAACTTGGGCATATTTTATAATATCATGACGTTTTTGATTCTGATTCTGACTCTGACGTGAAGAAAGTGACTCGGCGGTGATTTGATTGTGAGTCTGGGGGTTTTTGTGATTTTTGGGGATTTCTGGGGATTTTATTTTGATTTATTTTGATTTTCCTGGAATTTCCTAGAATCTATTTTGTTTTTATTTCCCCCGCTTCTCCAAGTCGTCTTATCTCACTCCTCCCCCTCCTCGTCCCAGTGGCGATATCCCCTCTCATGTAATCATCTCCATCCTCAATGCTGTCATTGCCCGCCTTAAACTCGCCTCGCCTGCCCGGTTTTGACTTGTTCCGCCGGACCGCCGCTGCGATTAAGCTCAGACATATGTCCTGGGGGATCTAGACCTGCGGGCGTTGAGGCTTAGCCTGGGCCTTGGTGTATCTTCTACCAATCTTCACATGCCAACAGTCCTGGATGACAAAGCACCCGCTTCCATATGCATCCGAGCTAGGCCCTTTGCTTCTTCGGCTGTACCCACACGGACATTCACAAGACACGATATTTTGACAAGACACGTGCAAGTACTTGTACACGGTAATGCTTTGGATTCGTCAATTGACCGCCTCCCGGCCGGTATAGCAATTGGCAGCGGCCATGACACAGCCAACCAGGCAGCCACCCAGCCAGTCCCTCTTCGCGCTATCAACACGCATTGTCCTTTTCCAAGGGCCCACAGGACTTTCTTTCCTTCTCCATTCCTCCTCCTTGTGTCTTTCCCACAGCTTCGCCCCCGCACCAGCACCACACCACCACAGCCCTAGGTAAGCTTCTGCTTGATAAAGAACGACCGCAGATGCGACAGCTGCCACGCGCACGTAGCAGCCAGGATGACCAGCTGGATAAGGATCCAGCGCACGACCCTGGCGTTGGTGGTCTCGGACTGGTCTCTGAACTCGCTCTCACGCTCGCGCTGGAACACCTGTTCTCTGCGCACCTCGCGCAGGCGGTTGTTGAGGTCGCGCACGCGCGATGCCAGGTCGTCCATCTTGGTCTTGTCCTTGCTCTCGAGGTCGCTGGTCTCGCCCGATGTCACGTCCAGGTGCAGGCGGATGCCGCCGTTGGGGTCCTTGGCATTGATCCAGCCCGCGCGGCCTGATGTTGACGACGGCGTGAAGCAGAGCTTGTGGTCGCCCGAGTCGCCGGCCGTGAACGTGAACTTGCCCGTGTTGGCGCCGCGCTGCGAGACGACGCGGTGGTCGTTGTCAAAGGTTTCCTGTAAAAGTTGGCCGCGTTGGTTAGCGTCACGTCACATGTTTGCTGCGATCCCCCCCAGTCCCCCCTTGGACACCCTACGTACATCAACGGAAATGTAAATGGAAATTCCATTGTGGCTGTCCCATGACCGCTTGTTGTCGTCCCATTCCTCCGCACTGTAGTGGCCAACCACCAGCGTATCCTTGGGGAGCTCCTCGATGAAGCAGCGAGGGCCGGTGCCGTCAATGTAAAAGTACAGAGCCTGAGCCACGGAGCTCAGGGCAAGGAGAGGAAGCCAGGCCTTCATGGTGTGTGTGTGTGGGTGTGTGTGTATGTATGCGGTGTCGTCAAAGTATATGTGGTTACGGAATCGCAAGCTGCGTCGTCGAGCTCCAGACTGTGTGGATGGTTCAGGAGAGTTCGAGAGTTCGCGGGTTCGAGAGAGATCGTCAGGCAGGCAGAACAACAAAAGGCCAATTCGCGTATCAGGCAACAGGTCGTAGAAGAACAAGCCAGCAGTACGTCAAGATTCGTCGTCGTCGTCGTTGCTTGCCGCACGGGAAAATAATCAGGAGAGAAAACAAGACAGAGAGCTATGGCAAAGTGCCAAGTATCACTGCAAAAGCGGGTCTTTTCTAGCCTTGTATATTTGTCTGTAGCAGATGCGCCAAACAGCGTGCAAAGCTGCCACGTTCGAACAAGCAGACGCGGTCACGTGAGGTCGGGCCTGTGGCTGGAGGCCATCTGTACAGTGGGGTCCTCGCTAGAGTGGGGGCATCCATTCCGCAGCCTTCTCTTCCTTCTATTCTTTTCCTCAGCCTTGCATCACAGCCTTTCGGGACCCGCAAAAGTTTTGGTCGCGCTTGAATCATCAACAACTCCGACTTGCCGTCCGTCGATGCATCTCATTAACTGCGACAGCCATCTATCATCAAGCCTGCTATCCAATTTTGTCTGTCTTTTTTTTTTCTCGCATTTCTTAGTCATCGAATTTGTTGCTTTCCGTCTTTGCGACAGGCGCTGCCCTCCGACCACTCCGCATAGTGCCGCTCGGCTGGAAAATTTACAACAGCCTCAGCCTTGCGAATTGCGCCCGGCCTCGGCGCATCACAGCTAGCAGGCCGAGACAACACCCACGCCCGGACACACCCGCGCCCGGACACACCATGGCCTCCTCCGATCTCCGCGATGTCCTCAACCTCCCTGCCGAATCCCACCCCGGCCCCCCGCGCTTCGGCAAAAAAGGCCGGCCCTACGGCCCGCGCTCCAGCCTCAAGGGCCTCGCGCGCGAAGTGCAGAGTCTGGGCGGCGACACGCCCATCGCCATCGTGCAACAGCAGCTAGCCTTCAAGAAAAAGCGCTTTGCCAGCAGAAAACCCGCCGCCAAATGGGAAATGCGGTCCTTCACAAACTCGGCCCGCGACGACCCGACGCTGGTCTTGCGCCACTGGAAGAGAAAAGACACGCTCGCCCTGGGCCCCCACGGCGAGGAACTGCAGCCCCACGAAATCGAAGATTCGACGTTTGCCAAGTACAACGTCAGCGTGCACATTCCGCAATATACCGACGACCAGTACCACGCACATCTCCGCCACGACGAATGGACACGAGAAGAAACAGACTATCTCCTCCAACTCGCTGCCGACTTTGACCTGCGATGGCCCCTCGTCTGGGACCGCTACGAATACGCCCCACAAGCCACAAACGGCGACATGTCGCTCGACGAAGAGGCCAAGGCCGTTGTGCCATCACCCACATCGCGCTCCATGGAGGACCTCAAGGCGCGGTACTACGAAGTGGCCGCCAAGATGATGGCCATTGAAAAGCCGCTGCAATACATGACCCAGGCCGAACAGGCGCTCTACGACACCATGTCGAGTTTCAACCCTACGCAAGAACGGATACGAAAAGACTTTGCCGTCAACTCGCTGTCGCGGTCCAAAGAGGAGGCGCGCGAGGAGGAGCTGCTGCTGGTCGAGATCAAGCGTGTGCTGGCACGCAACGAGCGTTTCAACGAGGAGAGACGAGAGCTCTACCAGCGCCTCGACTACCCCCGGGCAGACCAGCACGACATTGCCAGTCTCAAGACAAGTGCCGGCTTGCAAAACCTGCTTCAGAATCTCATGCTGGCCGACAAGACCAAAAAGCGAAAGTCGCTCGCGGGGCCCGGCGAGGGAGGCGTTGTCGCGGGGCCCGCTGCGCAGGGGGGCTCTGCCATGGCACCCGGAACTACGGCTGGCGCATCGTCATCAGCCGCGGCTGGCGGCGCTGTCACGGCCGCTACTCCGGTGCAGGAACAAGCAGCGACACACCAAGAAAACACAGCATCCTCGGCAACCACCTCTACAGTTGTCACAATCCCTGCGCCGGCAACCTCTTCGGCCTCGGTGGCTGCGACGCCAACTTCGGCGCAAGGGCCGGGCGGCCACAACCGACGAGACTCGATGACGGTGGCCACGCCAACATCAGCAGCGGCCAAAAAGGGCGCGCACCCGCTGCTGGAGCGCAAGAAGCTGGGCGAGCAGGAAATGGCCATTTACGGCGTGTCGCACCACGACCGGCTCAACTCGGGCGCGTCGTTCCGCACGGAGCGCACCAACAAGCTGTTTGCCAGCAAGTCCAACCAGCAGCAGATCCGCATCACCAACGTGCTCACCGAGCTCGAGATCCCGCCGCGCCTAACCATGCCCACGGCTGCCGTGTCCGCGTCGTTTGAGAAGCTGCTGCATACCGTCAACGGCCTGCTCGACTGCCGCAAGGTCACCGACAAGCTCGACGCTGAGATTAAGCTCGAGATGGCCAAGAAGGCCGAGCTGGACAAGACTATTGCTGCGGCCAATGCGGCGGCGGCTGCGGCGACGGGGGCGGCGGACGTTGACGCCGACGCGCCGAAGGCAAAGGCGAAGGCGGAATCAGGATCGGGCGATGACGAGGCCAGGTCAACGCCGGATGCAGAGCAGGGGAACAGTGCGGAGGCAGAGCCGGACGGCGATGCAGAGGCAGAAGCAGAGGCAGACGCAGAGGCAGGCGCGGACGCGGACGCGGACGAGGAACGGGAGTCTAGGTCGGTCAGCGACGGCGATGGACAGCACAAGCGCAGCGCGAGTGTGTTTAGCTCGACGAGCGAGAAGAGCACGAAGAGGCAGCGGAAGTAGCTAGCTACCGAGAACCGAGAACCAAGAACCGAGAGCTAAGAGCCAAGAGCCAAGAACCGAGAATACACTGCCAGAGCGCCCGGGGCGGTTTGCCGTGGCTGTGCTGCAAGATATGCCGGGACAGGTGTGTATGTGCATGTGGATGATTGTGTATGTATGTATGTGTGTGCACGTGGATGTGCATGTGGATGTTTGCCCATGCTACACGCAGCCGCTGTGGACGGTGCGTGCGTCACTGGGGGCGGGTGGGGGGGATGTATCAGTGTTGGTGCCAGTGCCAGGGCCAGTGCCAGGGCCAGTGCCAGGGCCAGTGCCAGGGCCAAAGCCAGTGCCAGTGCCAGTGGGCGGCAGAGCGGAGGAGGACGACCAAACAAACGGCGGCCGAAGCCAGGTTCTATATTTAGAGCGGCGGCGGATCTGGTGATGTGATGGGATGGGGATGGGATGTGCCAGGCAATGGCGAATTAGTCAAACGCGGGCGGTGTTGGGGGGGAGGGATATTCTTTTTCTTTTTATTTTCTTTTTTTTGTTTTTTGTTTTTTCTTTTTTCTTTCCCTCACCTCCTGCTCCGTCCCCGCTCATGCATACACATACATGACATTGCATCCTCTGCATGTGCATGTGCATCGACGCCCCGGTATCTCGCTGTCTTGTCATGCCGTCCGCCGGTCCATCGTCAGGAAGAACAACAACAACAACAGAAAAACAGAAATTAATTTCTTTTTTTTCTTTTTTTTTCTTTTTTTTTCTTTTTTTTTCTTTTTTTTTCCTCGGTGGCTTTTTCCCTCCCTCCTGTGCGTCTCGAGATGAGCTTGCGTGTCTTAGCAAAGCCCCCAAGCGGTCCACCAGCCAGCCAGCCAGCCAGCCAGCCATATCTGTCTGTCCAGATTTCCATCTCGAGGCATACCGAAAGCTTGGATGGCTGGTTTATGTGATTTATAATTTTAAGCCGCACTGTTGTCCTCCATGTGCGGTGTCGTTTATCCGGCTTATCACCCTCAATTTATGTATTTTGAACCCCAATTTGCTGTATTTTTAATCCACCGTGTTCGGCCGGCCTCTTCGGCCTGCCAAGTCCGCTCCACTAAGCAAGCCGCCGAACATTTCCTGACACTGACATGGCGCTTCTGGCGTTGTTGTCTGTACAGCCCCTTAACACGCGGCGGATATTTCCGAGTACGGGTAGAAGTGTAGATAAGAGAAAAGAAAGGAAAAGAAAAAACCCCTGGCGCTTACTCACCCAAAAAAGACACACACACAGAACACCCGGAAATCAAAAGCGCCGTGGTCGAGGCCGGCGCTTACATCAAGGTCGAGTGGTGGGGCCAAAGACTAGTAGTGTTAGTGGTTAGGGTTAAATGACAGGTTGGACGGACAAAGAGAACAAGCTGCTGTGAATGCCTCAGGCACTAACAGCCCAAGGCCAGTCTTCTTCTTGCACACCAACAGCAACATGCTCTGCCTGCTGTGGCAAATCCACCCCCGCTGTCTCCGATCGGATCATTCCCAAAGCCCGTCGTGCACCGAAACTTGAGACGAGAGCAAAGGACGGGCCATCACCATGACATGACTAATCCATGCCACGTTGGGGGCGGCGCTGACGTTAGCAACGATAATAGAAATAGACGGTATAGCATGCTGACAGACCAGACAGGCCAGACACGTGATGTGAGTAAGTACAGCCAGCCATCCGCAGGCTTGGTTCGGGCTGCTTCGTTTTGTTCGCTGGCCGAACTGGCGGTCGAACTGGCGGTCGAACTGGAGCGGCAGCACCGGCTCTGATCCCCTTTTCGGCAGGCTTCTCGGCATGCGTCTACCTGAAGCTGTCCCATCATGTTCGTTCCCCCCCCCTTCCGCTGTAACACCTGGACCTGTTGCACCACCCACAGGCATAAGGGATCACGTTAGCTCTCACGCCCGCTCTCAGACCACTTCAGATGCACATTAGCGTTGCAGTCAATGCCGACTTAGTGGAGTGTAGGGCCTGTCATCTGCTACAAAGTAACGAAAGCAATTGCCCAGTCCACAG
>JAXHKQ010000563.1:0-12501 GCA_038407185.1 Chalaropsis ovoidea
TCTTCTTTTCTATGAAAGGAAGAAAGGCCCTACTAAGGTTTATTGAGGAAACCAAGTTTGGGACCTTTTGGTGGACACAGGGACTCTGATTAGACCTCACTCCTGTACTTACTTTTCCTTTGTCTCTTCTTTTCTTTGCTTTGCTTTTCTTTGCTTTGCTTTTCTGTCCTATCTCTACTTTTGTTTTGCTCTTCTTGCTTGAAAAACCAACAAATGTATATAGTCCACTAGAACTAGTCTAGTATCTCTATAGTATTCACTAAATGAGATTATTGAAAAAAAAAAAGGTCATTTATAGCACTTACAAAAAAGTCAATTACTTTTAACTCCTTAAAAATGATGATATTACTATGTATACAAACTATCAAATGTTTGTGCAATTGCAGCCTTGTCAAACTTGACATGCTTGCCTCTTCCCTTATCAATCTCATGATAGCGGTCGTAAAAGCGATTGTACAACGGTTCAAGCATCTGCTGTACAGCTTGCGCAAACATTTTTCTCACTTGAGGATCCATGCTACATGTGCGATGACGGGTAACCATTTCGTCAAAGCTAGCATTGAATGCCGCAAACTTAGACTTGATGTTATCTCTATCCTTCGTTGAAAGCCCCTTCACAGCTGATGCTGAATCGGATGGCCCTGACGTGGGCCTAGCAGATCTGTTAGTATGGATGACATCGAACAAGTGTATGGAAATGTCCTTGCACGAATCGACATATAAGCTGACAGCCCTCTTCCGCCATTGTTCTAGAACAGATACTCGGGCCCCTAGCAAAGGCTGAAGATCTGACTCTTGTACACCTCTTTCGATTGTGACAACACAGTTGGCTAAAAACACGCCCTGAGTGGCTTTGCCTTTGAGAGCGATACGTGACTTTTGTGCAAGGCTCGTCAGAAGCGTTTCGATCGTGTCCATGCAGTAATTTGCAAATATCTCTCTCCCATCAGCTCCAATATCGAACGATGCAAGACTTGGTGCTGGCGCCTTGGCAGCGTGCTTCCAACCACCATCGCCAATAGACACCATGATGCTGGAAAGTGGATTGAGGAAGTCCAACATGGTCTGCAAGCGTTGCACCACTTCAGGCACTACAGGCACCAATGCGCCGTCGGCTGGAAGGGCCTGTATGTTCGCGACACTGCGTTTCATATGCTCCAAAAGCTCAGTTATGGACCCTTTCGCTGTCTCTCTGACGGGCTTCAATGCTGAGGCTAGAGAGGATTTGATGACATCACCTGTCCTCTCCTCTAACTTCGTTGTGAGCATCGCCATGATGCCGGTGATTTCGTATGACAAGAAGCAGTCAAACGCCAGATGCATCTTTATATGAGTGTTCAAATCCCGGATCGTTCTTGCAAGATCAGCTAGGGCGGGTTGACACACAGCTTGGAACAAAGAGCCCCAGTCCTCCCGGGGGAACAGATTGCATATGTTATCATATTCCGCCAGAAGCATGCCTTCCATGGCTTTGGAATATGACCCAATGGCGTTTGTTCCAGCTCTGTAGACCGTGTCTGGATTTTGCTTTTTTGCCGTATTCACACTTGCCATGGCTAAATTTGACAAGCTAGAAGTCAGGTAAGGCCCCCTCGTATCAACAAAAATACGACCGACAGACGCATCGTGGGGGGCAATTGGGGCGTTCGATTGCTTTCGTTGAACTGTCATGTAGTCGGTTATGAGTCCTAAGCGAGCCATGCTCTCTTGTGGGAGAACCGGAAATGGTCTGGACTTCGTGATGTTTTGTAGCGGCTCGATGGCAGATGGTGTATCGATTTGAAGAAGCGTTTTAAAGTAGGACTCAAGCATGCTGTTGCCAAAGTTCACAAGCCGCAACAGATCTGACATGGCTTGTTGATTTGCGCGCATGTTCGAAGTCTGCATCTCGGAGGCAGATTGTGCGAGGCGTTTGATAGAAGAAAGATAGGGCGAAAGGCCAATCTTTTCGGGGCCAGATCGAATAAGGGCTTCTTCGTCATTCTTGCTATCGACTGACTGGCGAAGTCTTCCAATGGCAGAAATCATGCCGTCAACATCTTGATAGTAGATTAACAAAGTCAGCATGGCTGTCTAAGTGGGAGGAGCATGTTACGTGCAACTAACTGGCGTCAAGAACTTGGAGCTTGCGTGTCTCCCCACTGAGAGGCCCGGCAACATCTCTCACGCTTTTGCCGGTAGCCTCTAAACGCCCTAGACAGGCCTGGATCTTCTTTGTGAGTTGAGTCGTCTTTTCTAGACGTGAATTGAGCACATCGACCTCTGCACGCGCTTCTTCGTCTGCGACATTGCGCCCGCTGTTGAGTCCAACGGCCATTAAACAAGCTGAATGAATGGGAATAAACGGCGTGATTGGCGTGGATGTTGTGGAATAGGAGGTTATCCAAGATGGAATTAGAGAAACAAAATTGTAGCCCAACTGTATCGGCTTGCTGTGACTTGTTGAGTGTTGACGTTCAAAATGAACAACCTCCTTTCCTTGCTTGGCTGGCTTGTGACGTAACCTTGATGATGATCTGCCTCTAGTTATGCAATACGCGAGAACATGCATATATCATGGATATGTCACTAACAGATATTTTGAGTGAAACAACCCCCCGCGAATGTAAACTGGCCCTCACAACCACTTTACACGCGACGCGCTGTGATGGGTTGATCGTCAATCTTCATGCTTGCTCTTCTGCCCCTCCTTTTCTCTTTTTTGAAATCTGTCGTGGTTCTCCTCATTCCCCCACTGGTTGCGTGAGCTACCATTACACCACCCATTGACTTTTTTGACCTCACATCGCCAGGTCTTCCAGTCTCGGTGTTTTGAACTGGGCTACTGTGTCTATTTTCTTTCTTGTCCTTTTGCTCGCCATTGTGTTTTGCAAAAATGGATTCATACATGCTACAGGATGCCGCGATTCGCGATCGCATTCGTCAAGCAGAGGAGTTCTTGGATCCCGGTAAGTGTCATTACCCCGCGCATGATATCATGAACACGATAGAGGCTAATGATGACTTTATCGTCGATTTCACAACCGCAGAACAGAGTGAAAAGGACAAGTCCTCAAGCTCGCCCAAGTACAGCTACAAGGGAGAAATCGGTCTAATGCTGCAAAAAAACCAACGCCGTTTGGTAGTCAGCATAGATCGTCTCCGTGATCACAACCCACAACTCGCCGAAGGTGTCCTGGAACAGCCTTTCGACTATACATTGGCCTTCAACCATGCACTCAAAGCGGTTGTGAAGTCTATCAATGGCCTTCCGAATGACGACGAAACCCAGTACTATTGTGCTTGGAGCGGCAGCTTTGGTCTCTATGCATGCAATCCCCGTACGCTTTCCTCCCGACATTTGAATCGAATGATATCCCTGGAGGGAATTGTGACAAGATGTTCATTGATTCGGCCCAAGGTTGTCAAGAGTGTGCATTACAATGAAGCCAAAAACACCTTTCTCTTCCGCGAATATCAAGACCAAACTATGACGAACGGTCCCGCGACTTCCAGCGTGTATCCCCGAGAGGATGAAGACGGCAACCAGCTCATGACAGAATACGGCTACTCGGTTTATCGCGACCACCAAACTATTTCTATTCAGGAAATGCCTGAGAGGGCACCCGCTGGACAGTTGCCTCGAAGTATTGACGTCATCCTTGATGACGATTTGGTTGACAAGGTAAAACCCGGCGATAGAATTCAGTTGGTTGGTGTCTACCGTACACTGGGAAACCGCAATACCAACCACAGCAGTGCGCTTTTCAAGACCCTGGTCCTGGCCAACAACGTCGTTCTTCTCTCATCTAAATCGATTGGAGGTGTTGCGACTTCCACGATTACAGACAACGACATTCGTGAAATCAACAAACTCTCCAAGAGAACCAACCTGCTGGATTTGCTTTCACAGTCTCTAGCACCAAGTATTTATGGGCATGATTATATCAAAAAGGCCATTCTCCTTATGCTCTTGGGCGGAGTGGAGAAAAACTTGGAAAACGGGACGCATTTGAGAGGAGACATCAATGTCTTGATGGTTGGTGATCCCTCGACTGCCAAGTCGCAGATTCTCCGCTTCGTCCTCAATACTGCCCCGCTTGCAATTGCTACAACTGGTCGAGGATCTTCCGGCGTCGGTCTAACTGCTGCAGTAACATCTGACAAAGAAACCGGAGAGAGACGACTGGAAGCTGGCGCCATGGTGATGGCTGATCGTGGTGTGGTGTGCATTGATGAGTTTGACAAGATGTCTGACATTGATCGTGTGGCCATCCATGAAGTAATGGAGCAGCAGACAGTCACCATTGCCAAGGCCGGAATTCACACCTCTTTAAACGCCCGTTGCAGTGTAGTTGCTGCTGCCAATCCCATTTTTGGCCAGTACGATACACACAAAGACCCCCACAAGAATATTGCACTTCCCGACTCCCTCCTCTCTCGTTTTGATTTGTTGTTCGTGGTGACCGACGACATTGAAGACACGCGCGACCGCCGTGTTTCTGAGCACGTCCTGCGCATGCACCGGTACCGAGCTCCGGGTATGGAAGAGGGGGCTCCTGTTCGAGAAGTTGGGTCCCAATCCCTTGGCGTTGGTGTTGAGAAAGAAGCAAACACCAACACACGGACTGAAATATACGAGAAGTATGACCCCATGCTGCACACTGGTGTTCGAACCCGCAGAAACAATCAAAAGCCCGAGGTGGTGAGCATTCCCTTTATGAAAAAGTACATTCAGTACGCCAAAGCACGAAAGCCGGTGCTCACCCCCGAGGCTTCTACCATAATCGGCGATATTTACGTGGGCCTCAGAAATGACGAGATGGAGGGTAATCAACGTCGTACCAGTCCATTGACAGTTCGTACCCTGGAAACATTGATCCGTTTGTCGACGGCTCATGCCAAATCACGACTTTCTGCCAAGGTTGAGGAGCAAGATGCGATCGCTGCCGAAGCCATTCTTCGCTTTGCTCTGTTCAAGGAAGTGTTAGATGACATGCCAAAGAAGAAGCGGCGCACAAACATTACTCTTGCTGAATCTTCAAGTGATGAAGGCTCTGATGGCGAGAATGCAATTCCTCCGCCGGCTTCTAGGGCATCAAGAGGCACAGCAGCTTCTGCACGACAGACCAGGACGGCTACACGTGCCACAAGTACCATTTCTGGTACTGACTCGGCTTCGGTTTCCCAGACTCAGCCCCCAACCTTGTCGTCGTTCAACCCGGGAATACACTTGTCAGAAACAGACGCTGCTTCTCAAGCCTCTTTTGCGTCGTCGATACCTCTTTCTCAACTGCAATCTCAGTCGCAGCCACAGTCCCAATCACACTTGGGCACCCAATCAGAAGTTGCTGATGACCTGGCAAGCTCTGCTGCTTCACTAACGATTTCTCAGTCTGAGATATCGCCAGCGCGTCTGGAAGGATTCCGAAGATCCATGGGTCGCCTGCTCATGGGTCCTCTCTTCAGCTCCGATGATACGGCCAAGGTAGACGATATTGTCACTGCAGTGAATCGGATGCTTACATCCAATGAAGGTGGCCCCTTCGATCACGCCGAAGCCACGCAGGCTCTGGAAAAGCTTGATTCCCTTGGATCGATCATGTAAGTTCCGCCTTCCTTTATACTCTTCTTGTCATGAAACAAATGCTCACACACTGCACAGGTTCGTCAAGGACAGTGGTATTGTAATCAAGATGTAGGGAAGCGACAGGAGGCCTAACACAGTTACAGTTACATACCAAATGTTGGAGGATGAATGTTCGCAAACTATCATATAGCTATTAATGGATATTGGTATTTAACTTTGTGTAACTGTCGAACCAGCCTTGTGTAAGCAATGATTTCCACTCCAATTTAGTCTCCAACAACACAACACCATTTAGAGTATGATTCTTGTTTTGAACTCCAACATGCGATCCTGAACGTCGACTCCATTCCATGTCTCATTTCCATTTCCATCTCCAACTACAGTGGGTACTCCGACTTGCTCAATTGAAAAACTGGCAGCTACGCTTCCCCATACTGCAGCTTCTTCCACAGTGTGGCCCCTGGCCAGTGCAACTGCTAGCCCGCCGAGAAAGCAGTTGCCTCCACCAGTCGGATCAACGGCTTGAGAAGGGTCCGTGTGGACGGCGGGAATCCACCGCGAAAGACCGGCATCAATTTCAATTTCCTCTCGGCCAATGCATCCTTCGTTGTCGGGCGTCAGATGCTCAAAAAGAGCAAACATGTCGGTGTCAGGCCGAAGCATACTGCTCAATGTATGGCCCTTTTTCTGTGGCGCAGGCGTAGCAACGGTCTTTCGGTTGGTACTGCCGCCCTTACGGCCACCATTGCGTGCTACGTAGCACCCTTTGCGGCCAGCCCTGACCACCAGAGAAAACGATTGTAATGGCATGCTAGCCAACAACTGCTCACAGTTACGCTCAACAGCATCCTGCGAGACATCGCCGTTTTCATCCAGCCCGGGTTCGCCCATAAACCCGGCCAGTTCTGCGTGGTTTGGACTGCAGATATCTACGTATGACAACGTTCGGGTACACTCAAGCAAATTCTCGGGGGTGCAGAGGTCAGGAACTGGCTCCCAGATGAATAAGGGCTTTGTGTAAGCCTCGTTGCAAGAGGTTTGAGTCTCCTTCCGCAGGGCCTTGATTTCCGAGACCAACTCACGGCACCGAGTGGGAGAGCATACCAGATGGAACGACTTGGATCGCAGCATGGCTGGGGTCAAGTCTTTGCCAGTCAGTCGCTTTTTAGGGGTTGTGTATCGGAATGCGCGGGCCTCGGCGTCCCCATAGCCATTCCATCCTCTAGTTGTGAGACGAGTGTCGTCTTGACGAAATAAAACGCTACTATTCCATGATTGAATGAGCTCGGTCAGGGCCAGAGGGAAATCGGAGCCCTGGTCGACTATCCAGCCCACAGATTGAGAGTCTGGAGGGGGAGACATGATGCGAGCCCCCAGAGCTGCAAACGAACCTGCCCCTCCCAACGCATCTTGCACGGGCGGTCTGGGAGGAGGGAACTCGATTTCATCTGGAGCACAAGGGTCAGTTCCATGAAGACTCTGATCGTGAGTGAGATGACCAACTTACCGATAATAAACATTCCCAGCGTAACAAAGTCTATCTGGGCCTCACGCTCCGGCTTATCATCATCAACAGTAGCAGCGTGATGTGCTATAAGATGGTGGTCTTGGTCTTGGTCTTCCTGGCCACAAACGCCTTGACTAGAGCCGACCTCGTCTTTGTGTGTTTCTATACTGCTCATGATCCGTATGTTTCTGTGACAAGCCAGGTTGTCCCTTGATATAAATTCACATAGAAGAGCCCGGTTCCCGGAAGTCTGCTCGGCGAGTTGTTCAATTGATCACAATAACTTGGACCAAATAGCATGAACATACATCATGGGACCAGCATCCCATAATCACCACATAGACTCTGGGACCAGCTGAAACAACAGAGTGTCTTGTTTGGTTGGCCGACAGGGTGAGGCCAAGCAAGGCAGCTTCGAACTAGTCTTTTTTGTTTTTTTTCAGCACAACAGCACTGTAAGATGCCTATAGACAACCCGTTGGAGCCTAACGTCCGAGCTTAATTTCAGGGGAAGTTGGAACTGATAATCCACTAGAACTGCCCCACTACGCTATTCGTAAGGGTTTGAATATAGCGGATTACATAAGATCCAACACTTGTGGGACCTGGAGACCAAAGCTCCTACCGTTAGCCTATAGCTTGGTTCGTTGGCTGTCCCCCCCAAACCAACCCCTAAGCTTTGTATCCCCGTTGCGCGTACTATCGTCAAGTCCGGCCCTCGTATTTCAATAGGACGCTTAATTATTCTTGCTTCATTTTTCTCAACACACTATATAATCATACACTTCTGTCGCACCGTTTGCCTGCTATTTGTTCCGTCCATTCACCATCTTCTTGGAAACCACTGAATTGCTTCACGCTCAACATGGCAACTTCGAGTCCAATGCATAACCTAACAACGTTGATCAAGCGGTACGTGGAATGGCACAGAATCTGGATTTGCGCTGGCACTCCAATATTAATATTTATTGTCTAGTCTGGAGGCTGCTACTATGCGCCTTGAGGATATTGCTGAAGCCACCAAGCCCTTATCCCGTCCTGCTCCCGAAGTCGAATCATTCCCCCCTTCGGCCCTCGGTTCGGCCGGCAATTCCGTCACTCCTCGAGCTTCTACAGCTGCACCCACACTGGTGGCGTCAGCACCTACGCCCCCCCCTCCGGCCCCAGCTCCACCCGCGAAACAACCCGTAGAGCTTCTTCCCGAATCCATTATTGAATTCGACAACTTCCTTAAGGGTAGCCTTGGCAAATATGTCGAGCTCAGCAATAAACTTGGTGGTTTGGTTGCTGAACAAGCCTCCAAGGTTCTGGAAGGCTTCGTGGAACAGCGCAAGTTTTTATTGATCTCTACCAAGGCCAAAAAGCCGGATATCCATGGCTCTGAGATGGCTTTGTACCAAGACCTCATCAGACCTATCAACGATGCGCTGATGTCAGTCATCAACTACAAGGATAACAACCGAGGATCGCCCATGTTCTCACAGCTCAGCACTGTCAGCGAAGGCATAATGCTGCTTGCATGGGTTAACGTTGAGAACCGCCCATGGAAGCATGTCGAGGAGTCTTTGGGGCCCTCGCAGTTCTTTGGCAACCGTGTGTTGAAGGAGTTCAGGGAAAAGTAAGAGATGCTGATGTAACTGATTTCTGTGAAGAGTTCCTCTTAGTACTAACAACATCCAGGGATCCCCAACAAGTTGAATGGGTCAACTCATTCTACCAGGTGTTCCGTGACCTCGTTGAATATGTAAAGGAAAACTTTCCCCAGGGTGTCATTTGGAACCCCAAAGGCAAGCCTGCTGCAGAAGTCGCCCTTGAACTTGCCACTGAGTCTGCCCAATCTGCACCTCCGGCGCCTGCCCCACCTGCGGGCAATGGCCCCCCTCCTCCGCCTCCTCCGGGCCCGCCTCCCGTACTGAATATCAAGGCAGACCAGGGCCCTGCTTCATCCTCTGGTGAAGGCGGCGGGCTTGGTGCTGTGTTCTCAGAACTCAACAGAGGAGAGGATGTCACTAAGGGCTTGAAGAAGGTTGAAAAGTCACAAATGACACACAAAAACCCTGCATTGAGAGCCAGCTCCGTGGTATCAGAAGGAAGCTCTCGAGGCAAGAGTCCCGCACCAGGAAAAAAGCCCAAGCCTGAGAGTATGCGTATGAAGAAGCCTCCCCGAAGGGAGCTCGAGGGTAACAAATGGACTATTGTGAGTTTCAATTTTTGCTCAAATCGAGAACAGTATGGTCTACATGAGCCATATGGCTTGCTAACTTGTCTTCTCTGTAGGAAAACTTCGAAAAAGAATCGCAGCCCATTATCATCGAAGCATCAAATTCACACTCCATCCTGATCAGCAAATGCAACCATACTACAGTCATCGTCAAGGGCAAGGCTAATGCCATCACAATCGAAACAACCAATCGTCTCAGTCTTGTTGTCGATGATCTGATATCTACTGTCGACGTTGTCAAGTCCAGCAACTTCGCCTTGCAGGTCATGGGAGCTGTCCCTGCTGTCCTTTTGGATCAGATCGACGGATCCGAAATCTACTTCAGCAAGAAAAGCAGCGACACCCGTGTTTTCACTAGCAAGTCAGCGAATGTGAGCATCAACGTCATTGGTGATGATGATGACTACAAGGAACTGCCTCTTCCGTCTCAAATCTGCAGCTACTACGACAAGGAAAAGGATGTTATTGTGAATGAAATTGTCAAGCACGATGGTTGAGTGCAAGACTCTTGAGTTTATTCATAGCTTGTAGTGTTTAGTGTTTTTAGGCAGTCACAGAATAACGTTTGGATACTAGCTTTCATAGCAACATTCTCATCTCTTTGAGTAAGAATATACGATCTGTAGTACCGCCGAGTGTTACAAAAGTATCTCCATATGGTAGGGGGATAGGTGATGATGAAAAAGGATATCATTGCTACATGACAGAGACTTTAAATGAAACCATGCTGTACACTACACCACTGAGCTTGATACTATATGTACCAATCCATCTTACAGCTTCGCTTTGGGGGGAGCAATCGTGGGAAGTAGGAGCTCACGCATCTCCTCGGCAGCTTCATTCAGATAGTAACTCATTCTCGCACATCCGAGCTTCTTGGAGACGATGTTGAAGTTGAGACTGAGAGGCAAAAAGTGTTAGCAGGGGTTGGCATCTTCATGGGCTATTCTGAGTGAGTATGTGTGTGCACTAACCTGTTCTCGTTGATCATGTACGCAATACCGAAGCCCTGGTCGATAACCTGACTCCACCCGTAGCCGTTGAAGTACTCGGAGCTCAGCTGCGAGGTCGACAGGTACCACGAACAAGAGTATGCGTTTGCAGGGTCTTTGTAGATTGCGGGGAGCTCTGCGCCAGGCTCGAGGAGAAGTTTGAGGCCCAGAAGATGACGATCAACACCCTTGCCCTCAGACGCAGCACTAATGTACTCAAGATGCGACTTGATGGCATCATAGAAGAGTTTTGTTTTCTCCTCGTCAGTTTTGCCCGAGTCACCCATGGCTTTACACCAAGCGCTCGATGCCTCAGAAACAGTCCGGCATGTTTCTGTGCGACCAAGCTGGAAACGCCGGGTGGAAGCGGACTCGTAGGTAGGGCGATTCTTGCCGTACATCTTGAAGTAAGCCAGCTGGATAAGCATTTGCACATAGGCATCTGGCGAGCACTTGAACTTCTTGATCAAGCCCTTACCGTAGCCCTGGTAGGCCTGAACAGAGAGTTCGTGTTGTCCAATGACCTCATTGAAATCACGCACTGCACGGTCAATCTCTGCCTGGACTGCCTTGTTGATAACAAAGTGAATGGGAGTGGGCTCAGGCACACTCGAGCGAACATTGGGATTAGAGAAGTCGAGCTTGTTGTTCAAGATCATGTCGTTGAGATAGTCATTGAGACGGTGCGTGGGGGTACCGTCCATCATGGCGTGTTCGCCCATGAAGCCTGAAGTCCCGTTGTCGTTAATGATGAATTGTAAAGGCTTGTCGTACCAGCGATTGGCGCCATCACCGTGCCAGTACTGGTGGGCACGCTCTTCCAAGGTCACGGGGGAAGCATCATCTAGACACACGGTGAATGAGGCCGACTCAATGGCCTCGAGAGAGGCAGCATTGCTAGGATCCGCATCAAGCAGAGTCTTGCGCGCGTCAGCCCACACGTCGCGGTTCTCAGACGTCAAGGCACCCACGGGAGACACGGCCTCTTTGGCAGTTGCGTAGATGTGGGAAAACTGCTTCTCCAACTCAGCAGTGTTCAGTTGTTGGCCGTCCACCTCGTGAAGGACCTTGAAGAATTGGTTTTTGCGGATGACGAGAATGTGCTTGTTGTCAGCGGCAGGGAATTTGATGGGATAGTCAGCCGGCTTCGCAGCTACGCGGCTGGCATTGAACATCCATTGGTACGTATCCATGCAGATGGGAAGCTTCTTCATGTACTCGGGCTCCAGCGTGCCGTCGTCGACCGATTTCTTGAATTCGAGAACAGCAGTCGAGATAGCGGCAGCTCGTTTGGCAGGATCCCTGCGGCGACGGTCATCGCGATGCGAGTAAAAGTAACTGACGTAGGGGCACACAGGATCGCGGTACGTCAAGTATGCAACATCGTTCCACCACTCATACAGCCAGTTCTTGACATTGGGGTCATTGCGCTTCGCAAGAAGTTTCTCTTGGAGCTTCTCGCCCACGCCGCCTGCCTTGACGAACTTAGCAACAGCTGCCTTGCTCTTCTCAAATTCAGCCGGCGTCAGCAGCGGCTTCAATGTCTGGATATAACGCGCGGCAGTTTCTGGGAGTGTCGGGACCGGAAGGCGAGGGAGCGAATCTTGAAAGCGCAAGGTAGGACCTTTGGACTTGTCCTCGACATAGCCGGCAGGAAGGCCAGAGCTGGTCGAGTTGGAACGTTTGGCAGCGGGAGCCATTCTGGCGACAGATGAAGACAGGGCCTGTGAAGATGATGAACACCGGGTTAGCCAAGAGCTGGACATGCGACGCAAGACACAGAATACGCGCTCCTCTTTAACACAACACGAACCTTGGGTAGAAAACGGGACGAAGAATGATGGCTTGTTTGTAGCGCTGAAGCTCGTAAAGCGGCTAACATCTCGGTGGTGGGAAAAAAAAGAAGAAGGAAAATAAATGGAGACGGGAAATGAATGGCTCGAACTTGGATGAGGCTGGGATAAAGAATTATCTCTATGAATTTGATTGCATGGGGTTTAGAGGCCGAGAACGTTCATTTCGGTGCAAATGCAAGCGCTTTCTCTGGTGTTTATACTAGGCCGAGGATGATGCGCGAAAAAAGGCATGTACGGACGGTACATGCAGTCACAAGGGAAACAACCCCATGCGACCGAGGGCAACTGTCCCAAAAGGAAATTCGGGGCTTTCCGCCCACTTCCTTCCCTTTTCCCCTGCCTTCTTACCCTCAAAC